>CAJVPT010000250.1:0-34705 GCA_910592055.1 Acaulospora colombiana
TTCATTGAAATCGGAATCCTTTGTAAAATGGTTCCACACTTTACTTCTATAATTTATTTTATTGCTCGATGATACCTTCAAAAAACTACTTGTTGCAACATTACTAGTATCGCTCAATTCATAGTTATCTAAACTGAAACTTTCATCATTTATTTCATTGAAATCGTCGAAAGAACTGTCGTATTCCATTTTATTTTGATATATATAAATAATATCAGTAATGTTGCAGGGAGAATAATATTGTAAAAAATATCACAAAATTTTAAAGAACCATGTAAAGGTGTTAAAGGAATATAAAAAAAAAACCAAGGGGGTTTTTTTTAATTACTTTAAATAGCTACATTTAAAATGTCAATTTTTATTTAACCTGGCTAGGTTTTAAAACTTGAAATCTGATCGGATACAAAATTTGAAATCCATATCTGATTCATAAACAAACGGATCAAAAAATTTAAAATCTGATCTGATTCATTCGGATTAAATACACAAATCATTCGGATCCAGATAAAAATTGAGATCCCTAGTTAGATCCCATAAATAAAATTAATGTTCTTGAACTTGATAGTGTTATTTTGTCTTTGTTTTATATTGTTATATTTTCAACAAGATAGTTGATTTTTATTAATTTATTTAATAAATTATCAAATTAGACTATCTATTACTAATAATAAGTCCCTAAAATATTTAGCATAAAAAATTTTATAAATTATTTATGTTCCTTTTTGAGAGACAAAATTCATAACCCTTTACTTTAATAGGAACAAAAGACAGAAAATGCTATAAATTAATGATTTGAAAAATAGAAAATAATTGTGATAGTTTTTTTATAGTTATTAATTTAAAAATTTTAATGTTCCTAGTGAAGGATATTTAACTTTTGTTCTTGTCTCATCTTTTAGAAATCCATCTTTATCTATTACATCTTTTTACTATAATATTTCAATAGGTATCTTGCCTGATTTGAGGCTATTCCATTCTATTGCTAGAAGCTTTAATGCCTCTTTGATCAATCAATCTACTTCTTTATTTTATGGATTATTAGAGTAGACTTTGACTTTAGTTAAGATTAATTGAATATACTTTTTCTTGACAAACTCTAGTATTCTTGCTTATAATAATCAGTTCTTTTCTTTTAATCATTTTTTGTATATTATCTTGGGATCTTTTTTCTAGAGCCTTTTCTATTTGAAAATGCAAACTTGGTTATAATTAAAGATTTCTATCATATTATTTATTGGAACCACTAAAACTATTATAACTAGAGTTATCAATTTTTCCCTTGTGGATAAGAATCAAATTTTTACTTCTGTTTGAAATTTATTTTCTTTTTTAACCCCTTCAGTCTATATTTATGTTATCCCATTCTTGTATTTTCATTTTTATAGTTGATTAAGAATCTATCAAAGTAAAAAGTTAGCTTCTTGATTACATTGAAAAATTTTGAATAGGTGATTGTGATATTCCTTGTTTAATATTGTCTCTAAGTATTTATTATAACTAGTTTCCTATTAGTACTTGTTTTATTCTTTCAATTTGATTATTTCTTAAATCTTGAGTTTCTAGAGCTATACTTATTATCACTATTCTATCAAGTTCAAGTAGAGAATGGAAAATTTTTAATAATTGTACTCCCTTAATATTTTTCTAATAGTTTAGAAATGGCATTATGTAGATTATATCTGATTCTATTTCTATATTACATTCATTTTCATTTCTATTATTTAAAGAACATCCTGAGAATTTGATGAGAACTATTTCTGGACCATCTTCTATTTCTTGATAGTTGAAGTAATAAATTATGACTATACTTTGATTATTTTCTCATATTAGTTTTCTTTATACTATTTGCTGTCTCTTTCTCTGAGTAACTATCTAGGTTTTCTTTCTTTTATTTTTGTCAGATCTAAGTTTATTATATTTTGATATCTATTTTTCTTTCTATTCCTTTTTCCAAAGTTTTATAAAACCTTCTGTACTTTTTTTGATTATAGTTCTTTACAAAGTATCATATCATCCCGTGATTGAGTCTTTACTTGTGTTTTGAATAAGTTGAACCATTTTCTGCTTTCTAAACTCTATTTTTTTTTAAACACTGAACTTGCCTATTTTATTAATTGTATGTAAGACATAATATTCACATGAAATAGATATACTGTATGTATTATATTTACATTGATTTACAAAGAGATTATGTAATTCTGTGGCAGTGACCTGTAAGCAATAATATTAAAAGTTGGAAGAGTCTTCACCTGAACTTTTAAAGGAACAAAAAATCACTTCCAAAGTTGTACTTAGAGTAATTACTGAGACAAGTGAGCTATTTAAAGTTTTAGCTTTAGCGATTCATACTATATGTACAGCTTACAATTATTTAATAAAGCATACATAACTAGCTTGACAGAGAGTTTAAAAAAAAAACAAAAAAATAAAGAGATTATGTAATCTTTCTCAATGTTGAATTAAACAATAAAATCAATTGGCAATAGATATTCACTGCCATTGGCAATATAGCTCAATTTCTTATCCCTTATGGCTTGTTATACCTAATTAAAGGAACTAACATATTTAAGCTTCACTAGTGTATTCAAGAAGATAACAAAAATAGGTAGGATACCAGTGATTATTTATTCCATTGTCTTGATTTGTAGTTCTGAAGTATACATATTTTTCTTTACTATGTGACTTCTGGACTTATGTTTTTTCTTTTTAAGAACTGTGTAATTCCTATAGCATTTTCTTATATTTGAATTTAAAGGTATCGATCAGTCCATATATTATAGATAATGAATCTGATTTTGCTGATGATACTACGAATGACTTCTATTAGTGAGTTGGATAATATAAAATGGCTAATAGTTTAAATTATCTGTCTACTGATACCTTCTTGAATGAATATGTCCCATAAATTGTTAGTTGTTAGATGGTCTTCAATTTCTTGTTTGACTGAATAGGGGCTCCCTCCCTTTATCTGTATATGCTATGGCTTCATTATATATACAGTAGCTTGGAGTATCATTTTATTTATACAAATTCCACAGTATTTGCATCTGAAGATGTGAATATTGTTTTCTGTTTCTATGCATGTAAAGCAGATAGATGATTTATAGGTATTAAGTTTGCAGAGATGCAGTTCATCCATGGTAGAAAGCTCGATAGTGAATTGTTTGTAACAATAGTCCATATTGTTTGTATAATTACCTGTGAGTTTTGTGAAGTGGAGATATTGAAATGACTGCTCACAGCCTATGTCAGTTTTTTGGCATTGATTTATTTTTTTGTTTCTTTCTTATAGGATCTAGTTATATATAAATATTGTTTATCTTATTGTTTTAATTATTTTATGACCATATTCTTTATTAGGTATATTATATGATATTAAGCACAACAAAACTCATATATTAATACAAATAATATATTATATATTGTAATATTGTTATATAAACTAATTAAATAACTATGGCTAGATTATTTTTAGTATTTTTTTTTTTTGCTGGCTCAGTCTTGCTTTATTTGAATTTAGTAGAAAGTTACATATGTCTATGCTATAATTACATTTGTTTACTAAATAAAGCTCGATAAGGAAAAACCTACCTTGTAGCTTGTTGTCACCCATTAAGGGGAACTAACCTGCCAAGTCTGAACTAGCACTATACAAAATTTCTAATAAATAGTAAGGGGTTATGATCGATCCAATACTATTATGAATATGTTTATTAACTATATTGATGAATTGTTTTTTTTATATATTTTTACTTTCTTCTATTCATGGGTCTAATATGGCAGTACTATATTTGTATGGCTTTTCCAAGGTTCTTGTAATACCTTGTTATTTTTTCCAGTTTTGAAAATCTTAGTATCTTTTGTGTCATATTTCTTATAAATATTTAATTATCTTTTAAGTTCCTAGAGACATGCTTTTCTTGTATTTTGGTTGAAAATTAATTCACTGATCATCTTAATTGTTTCTTTTAGGATACCTTCTCAAATAGCGATTTCTAGGTATTATTTGTAATATAAAGCAATATTGATTAAATACTTTGATAGAGTGTCTTTAGTTTTGTTATATTTACTGAATTTTGTGACAGTCTTTTTTATGGTTTCAATGAGAAAGTTGTCTGTTGTGTGCTGGTGTGTTTGACAAATGAATGGATATGTGTTGAATTCTTTTTGGTCACATTTTATACATTTGTTATCTTTATACAGTTTGAATATTCTGTTGAAAAGTTTAACTTTTGTGAATGGTCCTTCATTTTATAGTAGCAATCTAAATCTTCTTTGCTATTGATTGGGTCAGCTGATATAGTGGCTGTTTATTTTGATTGACTATAAATTATTTTTTGCTTATGGCCAGTAAATTTTCTTAATCATGAGGTCATTAAAGTTGTTTCTAGTATGATTTAAAAGTTTTCACTTTGCCAAATGTATTGCTTTTGTGATGTATTTAGTTATTGTCTTAATTGGAATATTTATTATTTGATAATTTCATTAAGGAATATAGGTTGATTATAATATATATAGTTATTAGTCTGCTGTTTAGAGTTATGCCATATATGGGATCAAGGTTTGTCAATTTGCTGCATCTTTATTGTGCTTTATTCCAGAGTGCGCTTTTACCTTTTTTAACTTCATTTTACGTTCTTTTTCCCACATACATCTTTTATTTGTTGCAAGAAATTAAAGTTTTTTTGGTTCCCAAAGATTTTGATAGGAGTTATATTTAGTATATTGTTGATGTTATTTATAGCCACATTGTTGTCTATATAAATCCTTGTATGGCTAAGCTGTAGGAAAATACTTATAGCTATTAGTATTGCCATTATTTCTGCTCAAGTTAAAGATGGATATAATGTTGTTTGTCCTTGAAAGATAAACTCCTTTCTCTCATATGTGGTAATTTTAAGGCCTATGCCCATAAGCCATTTTTTGTTATATTTTTTTAGTAATTCATTTGTATATATATCAAAATTATGTTGTCTTGGATTTTAATGACTAGCTCAAATAGTTTACTTATTATACTGCTATTAGTATCAAAGAGTTTGTTTAAGAATTAGTTGTAATCTTGTATTGTCAGTATAAGAATATCTATCTGATTGCTTGTTAATTCTGTGTCAAAGTAGCCATCATATCCAGTATTGTCTGGATTAGGTCTGGAGATACTCTGCACCTAAGTGTACTGTTCTTAGTGTTGGATATATCATAAGTGGTTACTTTGCTATTGTGAACTGGGATGCAGATTGAGCTTTGATGATTTGATAAAAAAGTATAAAAATAAAGGTTTAGATTATAGTTATTAATATTCTAGTCTGTACATTCAGCTAAAGGAAACTGGTTATTAATCCTGTTGTAATATCTGTATTCTATAATATGACTATTTATTCTTCATTGTTTTCTTCTAATAATAATTTGATTATTTAACTTTGGGCTGATCCAGTAAGAATATACTGTATTTTAATCTATTAATTTGTTGTACTAAAAGAAATAGTTGATTATGAGCTTTTGGAACTGTTCATCTGTGATCCATTTCAGGAGTCTTTCTTTCAAAGTATAGTATCAGACTAAAGTAAGATCTTATATAATTTGGCAGTTGAATCTAATTATTTACACTAGTATAAAGTCTTTTTTCTATTACTCTTCAATATTTGATCAATGAAAAGAATATTGTGCTTTTTTAGGCTTTTTCTATACTAATTGTAAAATGCAATACTGATAATTTCTTCAATTAGTATATCTGTTTTTGTAATTGTTGTATACTTTTCATTAAGAGAATTCAGAAATAAAAAACCATGTATCCTGAGAAGTTATATTATGTCATATATAAGATTTCTTCCTTGTGATAGGAGAGGTATATATATATAATTCATTATTGCCTTTGTAGATCAGAAAATATTTTGTAGTGATTGAAGTCTTTTCCTTACTATTTCTCCTGTAATATTATTTGTATTAATGTATAAAATCCAATTTATAGTATATAGGAATAGCTTTTTATCCCACAAGTATATTATATTATACTCAGATTCATTATATAATATACTATTAAGAATTGTGTTTGCTAAGTCAAGCTTATATTTGAAGATAGTTATCAGTTTGCATATCATTTTGTTACATATATCTCTTGTTAGAACTATGTTATTACAGAGGTATTTTAGATTGAACATGAGGGTATAATTGATTATATACTACATTTGTTTATCAGTAACTCATTTCATTCTTAGTACTATTCATATTTTTTGAATTTTTTGTTTGATAAGAGCTTTTTGATAGTCTTTCTTGCCTGAGCTATAATATAAGACTCCTAGAATTCTAACTGAAATCCCTTTTGTGCAACCAGTAATTCTTTATCCATCTATTTATATGCCTTAGGTATAGTCTTGCTTTTTATCATTTATTATTATCAGTTGTAATTTGTAAAGATTGACTTTGATATCATTAGTATGGAAAATTTGTTCAGCAGTATTGATAATATATTATAATTCTACTTTGTTGCTTGTGATCTATATAATATTACTCATATATACATTGGCTACAATATTTATATTTGTAGATAATTAGCCTTGATCCAGGAATTTGTAAGACTTTGTTGTTAATAAGTATTCTTTATATTTATTACTGATCATTCTGAGGAGTGAGTCATAAAAGATTCACTATAGTAAAGGTAATATTGTGTTACTTTGATCTATACTATCTCTTACTAGATAGGGAGCTGATAGGCTATGGCATGTGAGTACTATATTCTTCCTGTTCTGATAGATGCAATCTAGAATTTTTATTAATTTGTCTAGAATTTTGATTCAATACAATATCTTTTTTATTATTTCAATATTAACAGAATCATAAGCCTTGGACATATCCTGACTTAGAATCTATGTTTTTTTATTTGTTTCCTTGGCATGTTCGATTATATTACTTAGGATATGTATTGGGTCTTGTGTGCTATTCCCTGGTAGGGTTGCTCAATTTAGTTCAGATAGAATTTGATAGTTTTTAAAAACTTTAACTAGTCGAACAGTTAATATCTTGGTGAAGATTTTTTTTCCTGTATCTAGTAGAGTAATTGATCTTATTATATCAAGATTGATCTTTCAATTTTTGGATTTGAGTATCAGATAGATAGTTTTTTTACTTTATTTCCTAGGAGTATATCTTCTTGGATGATTTTGTTGAAGATTTCTTTTAGTTTTTCTATAGTATTTTTTTTTAAATGCTTATATGTACAATAGGAGATCTGGTTTCTATCTGGTGCTAACTTGTTGTTATAGCTTCTAATTGTTACTATCAGTTTTTTTGTTATTATTTCTTGAAGTACACTTGAATATCAGCTTGCTTTGATTGAGGGCCTAGCTTTGTATTCTTGTTACCATTGTGGGTAGTGCTTTAGTAGTGATGTGTTTCTAGGTGAAATCCATTCAAAGAATTGTTGTCTGACTGTTTTTTTGATTTTGTCAGATTCTATAATAATTTGAATATCTCTTCTCTTTTGATAAACTTGTTTTGGTAAATGTGATATATGGATCTATCTAAAATGTTATTAATTATAGCTTTTTTGTTGCTCTCTAGAAAAACTTGATAGTTTATTGTCCTTTAAATTATAACTCTAGATTCTCTTTCTTTGTGATGTGTTTTGCCATGATCCTATGTGCACAAATGTATGACTTCAGTATCTCAATCCACTTTGAATAGTATTTATTCTTTGAATTATTTTTGACTAGCTGTAGCTCCACTGTGATAGTAGAAAAGTAGTACTGGATGTATATTGGTATATTATTCTTTAGTTGTATATTATTGCCTTGATTTATAACTAGTTGTTGTCTAAGGGTTATTAGGAAGAATTGTAGTTGAAAAAGTGGAGTATTTGGTTCATTTTCTATTCTGTAAGGATACTTTTTTCTATGTACATGTTTTTTTGGAATATATCTTCTTGCTATTTGTAAAAGAAGAGAGCTAAAGTGATTTTATCTCTCATTTATTGAATCTGGGCTGAAAGATACTTTGTCTAGTTTTGTTTTACCATTTGCGCAAATTTTTTCTACTATTTATCTTCTGTCAGAGTCCAGTTATATATATAATTTGGGTTGTGTATAGATATGAGTTAAGTTTTGAAGTATCTAGTTTCATACTTTCAGCTTTGTAATTGTTGATTTGTGATTACTCTTAATAAGCAGATCAAGCATATCACTGATACTTGCTTTGTATAATTGCCAAGTTGTCTTGGGATTGATCCAGATCTGGTCAAGTCTATTGCTGCTTCCTTATCTATACCAGATATATTTGCTTTGTATAGGGTTATGTATATAATATGAGTTTTCAAAGCCATTATGTATGAGAACTTCAATCTGCTTTCCTAATAGATTGTGGTTTATTATTAGTTTTTTGTTACTGAATTTGTCTATATTGGAGTTGAATATATAATTTATATCTTTTATTATTAGAATATATCAGTTTTATAATATTGCTTCATTGATTTATTGTTTAAGTATATTTGTAGTTTGTGCCTGTTCTCTTGATATATCTTGAGCTAAAAGGTAGATACCAATTATTCTAAGTTTTCTTTTTTTTTGGGAAAGCCAGGTCTGTAATTATTAGTCTTCCATTAAAAGTTTTGTAACTATAAATATATCATGCAATATCTCTTTTATTCATTATATTTAAATTATATCCAAAAGTCTGAGCTTCTTTGTAGAATCAGATTATTTAAAGTTTAGATGTTTTTAGTGTTTTTAATGTTGATATGATCCATTGATTTCAATTGTTAAGATTATATTCCATTGTTTCTTACTGCATATTTTGAATTATATGTTTCTTTTTTGTATATCTACCAGTCTTTGAATATTTACAGTTGTGGGCTTCATATTAGTTATTGTGTATTGATTATATTTGTTGCAGAATAGTTGTTATCCATGTTGTTAATACTATTTGTGTTATTGTTATTTGTTGATAGGTTGTATTTAATGCCTGAAATATTTAAAATGAGAAAGTTTGTTATTGTTGAGTTTCATTTGATGATTATTGCTATAATGTAATTGATATACTTTGTGTTCTTCCCATTAATTATTTGTAAGATAATTGGTTCCCTTTAGGATAAGTTCTGAGATTGTATTTAGTGCTTGATTCATATTCTTGTCCATCCTATTTATTGATGCATAGATTTGTTATTATTGTTGTTGTTGTATTTGGATGTTGATAGTTTCATTTTATTGTGGGGTTTGTTGCTTATTTTCTATTATAGTATATGTCAGTTTTATTTTCTGCTTCTATCTTATTGGGGGTGTTATCTTTTATGAACTCTAGATTATAGATTCATTTATCTAGATTGATAATGTTTTATTTAATTTTTTCAATTTCCTGCTTATTTTCTTCTAGAATTTGAAGAATATTGGTAAGTATTAATTGATCACTTTCCTACTTTCTGTTTGTGTATTGCTGTTGATCTTGTCTTGCTATTGTTGAATATAAACCTGATGTTTTTATTTGACTTCTGATAATTTAGATACAAGTTGGTTTGAACTTATTATATAGTTTTTCAAAAATTTTTGCCTATTCTTTATTATATTATTTCTATTGCATGTATCTCTCTTTAATATGACAACTGGCTACTAAGTATTTATAACTTTCACATATTGAGCATAGTTTGATTTTTATCAATTGCCATATAATGGTAGTTTTATCTAGTTGATAATTCTGTTTAATTACTTTATCATGTCTTTTTGATAATTTAAACAGTAAACTGCAAATCATTTTCTTTGATATGACATTCTTTTTGAAATATAATAGATTTTTACTTTGACTTGTTCACAGATAAGTTGGAGATCAAAGGCAGTAGTATTAGGTGGAAGATTCATTTGTTCTATATTTCATTATACATCACAGACTTTAATTAAGTCTGACCTTAAGGGAACACTCCATTTGTTGATTAATACTTCATCTTCTTTGTTTATATATTTGATTATTGCAATTTGATACATTTGTTGAGTTGACATTATAACATTGCTGATTGTTTCATATTTAGCAAAAGATTGTTGTACCTTAATAAACTTTGTGTCTAGGGAAATATCTCATACTCTAATACTTATTTTAATTTCCATGTGTTGATTGTTTATATCTAGCAAAATTGTGTTGCATGCTTCAATTGTTACTTGTTTATTACTAAGAATGGCAATGATATGTTTTTACTCATTGTTTTCCTAAACTATGGATAGTGAAAAGTTCTTCTGTTAAATTGAGAACTTTTATAAAGTGAATTATTTTCTGTATTGTTGTTCTGCCAAGAAGTTCTGATACTAGAATACCTATCTTGATTCTTTTTCTTCCATATTTTTGTTCTCTATCAAAAGGAGAGTATGGTCTTATCTTGTTATTTGATTATTTTCTTTTTGCTTGCCTTTATAGTTTTCTCTTCTTTTCAGTAAGGTTAATGACAATGTTCCATATTCTCATTTATCCATATCAATATTTGAGTAAAGACTTGGTTTTCTATATTCAAGTTCATAGAGAATGTGACTTGGGTTCAATCTTCATTATTTAGAAATTTGTTGATATTCTCTTCAACTTCTTTACTCCAGTTAGAGGATTTTGATGTGTTATGTACTGTCTTATTACTAGTCAAAATGGTTGTTATACTGTTGAATATTAGTATACTTGTACTGGGAGTGTTGAAGGTCATAGAAGACTTGTTTGTTCCAGTTTAGATTTTGTTTTTAATGGTTTCTTTTGTGGACTTCAGGTTTGTTTCTTTGTATAACTTATATTTGATATCTCTTTCCAAAGTGTTTTTATTGTATTTTGGCCTCTACTAAACTGTTTTGTTTTGAAGTTTCCTTTGGGAGGACATTCTTCCATTTACTTTTTCTTTTCTTTTCAAAATTATCATAAAAGGAAATTTTTAAGAAAAAAAGATCTGCAGGAAGAGTTTTTTTTGTTTTTACTATTTTTAATATTATAAAAATTATCTAATTATATAATTACTATATATAACAATTAATAAGGAAGAGTATGCAATACCATCTTCATTTTTCCAAATTAATTTTTTAATGTAATTTAATTATCGGTCTGTTGTATACTTTAACTTTTTTTATTTTTTGGGGGGTGGCTTACACCTTGTTTATTAGATATTGTTATGAGTATGTATAAATTTATTTTATACAAATTTAACTCTCTAGCTACCTAATTAAACTCATTAAGGATAGTCTTATCATATGGCTTATTGCAAAGTACTAGTATATACTTGACTTATCTATCAAGGATTTACTTGTCCCATAAAAATTTGTTTTGAAAGAATATATTATGTTTCAGTTGATCTAGTATTAACTGGAGTGTTTCATTGATTTCCGGGATACTGTATATAATTTGTGTATAGTGGTTCTTCTATCTAGTATTTTCTATATTTTTTTATCTTTTTTGATTATATTTTAATTCATTTTCCATTGTAAAAAGATTTGACATCTCAGTTGCTATTTGTTCTGAAGAATAGTTAAGAATTTGTCTATAATATTTTTGAGAATTTCTTTATAATTTTCTGCTGTTATATATTTCTTTATTATTTTTAAGAAATCTTTTGTTAATGCCCCTTGCAATGTAGTTTCTTTCCTCAGGAGTCTATTCACTTTCCATTTGTTTAATTTTGTTGTTCAATATTTTTTTGAAGAGTTTGTTATTTTTTACTGCTAATTTCCTCATTAATTATCTGAAGTGGTGTTTTTAAGATGTTTATACTATTGCCTTCACATATCATTGTATAGGTGTTGGTTTTGATGTGTTGACAGTTGATGCAGAGATTGTCTTTGTATGTTATTGCTACTCTTTTGTGTAGCTTGTCTTTGGTTGGTAGTTTTAAGTTCCATAGTCTAAGTCTGAAAGATTGATGTTATAATCCAGTTTGTTAGTTGCATCTGTTGTTATTTGAGATAGAGTTTGTGGATCATTGATTTTGCCCATACTATACTTTATAGTGTATTACTATTTATTGAGATTAGGTTATAGTCTAGCATTCTTTAACTAAAGATGTGCCTCACTTTAATGAGGTTCCTTGCAGTTTCTAATGTTGTGTTATCTAGGACTTGTCCATTCCACTCTTGGATCCATGGGCTCTGACTATCTTTTATCGGAATAAAATTGATTTCTGAGGCTTTGCTTGTAATAGTTGCCTCCTTGGCAAGCATGCCTGCTTTATAATTGTTTGGATTATTGTTGTGTGCTTTAATTTTTGTTGTTTAGTAATATAATTGATTATATTGATTAGAGTACTATTTTTTAGTGTTCTTATAGTGGTTGGATTTCCTTGGGCTTTAGAAATGACATCGAGGGCTACTTGACTGTCACTATATATTGTAATATTGCTGTTTGCTAGAGCTGTTAAAAATAATATTATGGTGACTAATTCAGCTCTTGTGAAGGAAGAGTAGTTACATATTTTCCTTTGAAGTTGATTTCTGGAGTTTGGGTAAAGTGCCATTTGAAACCCATTCTATAGTCTGTGTTCAAGGAGCCATTAGTATATACTATAATGTTTTTGAGTTTGTGAATTGTTTGTTGGATAATGGCCAGTTCAGTGAGTGTACTTTCTGTTGTATCTATAAATTTTTTGATGAGTCTTTTGTTGTGTGTCATAGGGTTGTTATCGATGGTGGGAAGTAGTGGGAGTTTGTTATGAACTAGTTTATTTAGGAGAAGTTTATTTAAGCTGTTGGGTGAGATTCTGCTGTGTTGACGAAGGTTCTTACTGGGTGTATCTCTGAAGCTAGTTCTGCTTTTATGTACTGGAATACAGATAAGACTGTTTTTTTCCTTGAAAAAGATACATTCCCTTTGTTTTCCAGATGTGTTTAGGATGCATTCTTGGCATTCCTGGAGGGATTAGTTATTATTTATATATATATAGTATTGTAATTTGATAGTATTGTTGATGATAGCTTTTTTCTTGCAGATGATGCTTTCATCTGTTTATATTGTGGTGGTCCATTTAATCTTCTAGTTTGGTGTTTCTATTGCTAGTCTGTGGGTTTGTTTCGTGTCATTGTTATTTATGTATCTATTCTATATTAATCTGGCTATCTGTTAATTTTGTTGTAGCTCCTGGAACCATGTTGATTTCTTTCTGTTGGGTTTTTTGTTGAGATCGTAATTTCCATCCAGGTAGTCAGATGTGATTCTGTATAGTTGGTAATTTGGTTGATGAAAAGAATTTGATTGTTTGCTAACTGTTTCTAATGTTTACTGTCCAGCCTGGATTTATTACTTCTTTTATTGTTGTGTCTATCTTTTTAATCACTTAAAGATTGAAGTTGATGACTATGAATCCATTTTGTCTAAGGAGATAGATTAGATCCTGTGTAAAATTGTAACCCTGTGGAAGAAAGGTGTTTGTGAAATGGATGCTTGTGATAGTTTTGATAGACTACCATCTATTTTGGAGTTTTTATAGGTAAATAGTTGTGATCTTTTTTATTATATCCTGTCTGTTAACTCTTTTGTATCAGTTGTTTGTATGTAGTAGGAGTTGCCTATTTCAAAAATGGAAGAATCCATATTACATTGAATTGAAGAGTATGAAGTTTGGTGCAGGTTGGGCTAAATAGAGTTTAAGTTTGTAGGTTATGTTAAGGATGCTCATTATCTTATCACAGTTGGGCTTTGTGAGGATTATATATGAAAATAGGTATATAATTATTGGTGTCTAAACTAGATTGTGAAAACATCAGATTTGTTTGTCAGTTGTTATTTTCTATTTGATTGTGTTGGCATATTTAATTGTCTTGTTTTTGATTAGTTGTTGTTGAAAGGTTTTGGTTCCCCTACCTTTGAGATAAATGCCTAGAATTCTTGCTGCTTGATTTGGTTTAAGCATATGTATGAATTGGTTTTAAATTTAGACTATGTTGTTTGAGTTTTGGTTAGCATTTAGTACTATAAGATTTGATTTTGTGGATTGATATTGATGTCATTAATTCTATAAAAATCTGAATAGATGTCACATATCTCTTGAAGGTTAATGCTGCTCTCTGCGAATAGAGTTGTATTATTCATGAAAGCAATATATGAAATGTTCTATGTTTTTATGGTGGGTGGAGTTATAGGATCTGATTATTGTTTTACTGTTAGTATGTATTTTCTGGTTTGTTCAGAGATGTGTGTAATTAGTGGATCATAAAAGATTCTCCATAAGAGAGGTAATATTGTATCTCCTTGATCTATGCCATTCTTTACTGTGTATTGAAGTAAGGATTCAAAGGATGTAAGTATATAATTTTGTTAGTTGTTACAAATATTTGTAATTATTTAAGTAATTTTGTTTGGGCATTTGATTCTTTTAAGGGTTTCTTTGAGTCTAGAGATAATTATGGAGTCAAATGCTTTGACCATGTCCAGACTCAGAATTCAAGCTTGTTCATAGATTTGCCTTGTATCATCTTGAATTGCTCGAAGGATATATATTGGTTCATATGTACTAGATCCTATTAGTGCTGTCCAGTTATATATGGAGAGAATCTGATATGATTGAAGTGTCTTAGCTAGTCTATTGGTTAGGATTTTTGTAAAGACTTTTCTAGTTGTTTCAAGTAATGTGATTGGTTTTGTAATATTGATATCATTTTTTCAAGACTTTGGCTTGAGGATTGGATAGATACTTCCTCTTTTCCATTCCATTGGTACTCTTTCTTGTTTGAGAATATTATCAAAGAGGTCTGTAATAAAGGTGAGTAATTCACTTGAGAGTTTTTTAAGTGCTATGTATAAGATGCTTGTAGGACCAGGTACTAATTTTGAAAAACAATATTTGATAGTATCTTATATTTCACTTGTTGTTATGAGTGCTGTTACACTGGTATACCATTCTTTTTCATATGTACAGTATGGGTGGTGTATAAATTTTTTCCCATTTTGTGCCTTTGGTTTTAATAGTATTATACTTACTTGTCCATTTTTTGAAGTGTACACTGACCAGTGTTTTGATCTCTTTTGGGTTTATGGCAATTGTTTCTTCTGAATTATTTGAAATAATTTTGTCAAATGTGATATATTTTTTGGAATCATTCAGAAGGTTTCTTATTATTTGTTTTTTGTTAGTATTGAAGTATGTTTATCTTCTGAGAAGTCTTTTATTGATTGTGTCAATTTGTTGGTTTTTATAATTCTTGTTGAAGATTTTTTTATGAATGTTTCTCATTTTTTTTGAGATCTTGAATCCATTGAGAATATTTATTGGGTTGAGGAGTCTTGAAATTGAATTGATTGTGATATTATATGGAATATAGAGCTTCTTAAAAATAATGTCTACTTTTGTTTTGATCACATCTGTGGAAGGGTCATCATCTATTGTTGTTTGCCTAGAGAATAGAGTTTGGAAAGTTTCTGTAGTATATATGTTAATAGTTTGGAAATTTTTGGAGCATGTTTTGATTCTTTATATCTTTTTATGTAAAGTGCTACACTTTAGAGGATTGTGTTTCTTAGTAGATTCCATTTTCTTTCTATGGTGTCTTCTGTTGAGATTGAGGTTGATCAGGATAATTGTAGTCTTGAGTATATGTATTTATCAAAATCCTTTCATTTATCTAATGGTATGTCTTTCTATCTAAATTTGTTGTTGGATTGTACTCTAATTCTATTGACTTGAGGGGAATCTAAGTTCTAATGTTGAAGGTTGCAGGAGGTTATGTTATGGTCTGTTTCCAAGAGTTCTTTATCAAGTATTTGGATACTTGCATTGATTAGAAGCCACAGTGGTAATATTGAGATCCAAATTTAATCAATTCTACTAGTAGTTTTCTTAGAATTGCTTCAAGTGTGTTGGTACTATAGGAGAATAAGTTTCTGAAGGTGTTTATAAACTAATTGTTCATAAGCTATTGGTCTAATTTTCCAGTTGATAAATATTGATTTCTTTTAGGGGTATTGCAATTTGGCATGTCAATACTTGGATTGAAGACAGAGTTGAAGTCTCTTAGAATTATAATGTGACTGTTCACAATTTTTGCATCATTGATAAGTTTGAGAGTTTCTTGGATACATTCTTGATTGTTTTCATGTGATTGGGAAGGCAGGTAGATGGCAATTATTCTGAGTTTGCATTTGAAGATCTACCATAATGATTCTATCCTTCTATATTTGTTTTTTTGAAGATGTGTTTTGCGAGATTTTTTTCTATAAACAGTGTGACATCAAATCCTTTGGTTTGATTGCTTTAATCACCATATGGTTTGATAGTTGTTGAGTTGGATAAAGATGCTTTCTTTGTTACTGATATTTGTTTCTATAAAAGTAAGAATGGTTGGCTTGTATTTTTTGACCTATTCTGTTTATAATTGTAGTTTAATTTAAGGCCTCTGACATTTGTAGTGAGGATTTTCCAGTTGTGTTCTAAGATTAAAAGATTTGAATTAAAATCTGATTGTTGTCTATGTGAAATGTGTATAGTGTTTGTTAATTTGATAGGTTCCGAGGTTGGTGTATAATCACTTTTGTTGAATGTACTATTTATGGTTAAGTGTATAAGTATTTCTGAAATTTGGTTCAAAGAAAAATCATTGAAAGTTGTGATTGTGTTATACAATTCATTTCCTGATTCTTTTTTATTGCTATTATTTTGTGTTGTATCCATTTTAAATCTTGGAATGACAGGTGTGTTGTGGTAAGAGTTTTGGTGACTGTATTGAAGGCTGCGATAATTTGGTTTATGCTGTTTTGCATGCCATCCAATGATAAGAAAAGTTGTGTTTGATAATCTCTAATGTCTTCAATGCTATTATCTGATAATTGAAGAATTGATTGAGACTGAGATTGAAGTGAAATGTTGCTTGTTAAGTTGCTAGATTTGTCACAATCTATTGTTTCATAGTATTCTTTATTGTAGAGTTCCAAATTAGTGATGCGTTTATCAATTTCTATAAGTTGCATTCTCATTGTTTGAATTTTCTGATGGATTTCTCTGAGAAGTTCAAAGATTTCTATAAGTGATTGTGGATTTTTTTGTGGGCTTGAGGAGTTGTTACAAATTGCACTGGTGTAAGAGCCAGTTCTAGTATTTTTCTGGGATTTGAGTTTGTTAAAGTTGCATATTGTTATTGTTTTTGCTAATCAGAATTTATTATAAAGAGTTCCAAATTTGGAGGCTTGTTCCTTGTTATAATCATTCTATTGTTGTCATTTGGCTTTGATTGAGCAGTCAATAGCTAGATGTGAGATTAAGTTACAGATTGTACATAGTTTGGTAGCAATTGGAGCAAAGGAAAGCTCAGTTTTTCCCATGATATATTTGTATTATACTGCTTCAAGAAGATTTTCTTGTGTGTCAAAGCTGATAACTATGAATCTGTTGGGTCTGTATGCTGTTGCTGCAGATCTTGGGATATAACATGTGCATTCTTTGCATTGTATAAGAATATATTTGAACTTCTATGCTAAGGTGTTTGAGGAAAGGTTGATAAGTTTGATGGAAATTTCATGTCTTTGTTTCATTTGTGCGAGTAACCATTCTGCACTATTAATTATGACTGAGTCTCCTTTGATAAGTATACTTCTGAAGTCCACTAATTTGTCTTTAGTGATCTTATCTATGAAGGTGATAGTGGCATATTGCCAAAGATTTTGGGTTTTCATAGTGATATCCTGGACTTCTCCATATTTGATAAAGACTTGTTTGACTTCAATTAATTTTATATTCAAGAAGATATCCCATACCATAATTGAATTTTTCTTATTGATCATTTGGCATTCAGTTTTTATATGGGATAGTCTTGTATTATCCATATCAGATAGATTAATAGTAGTGGCATGTTGGATAGCTGTTAAATTACCAAAAAGGATGATAATTTTCATCTCTTCATTTTTCCCTTTTCTATATATTGTCAAGAGATCTTTTGAAGAGTTGAGTGCCATGATAATATGTTCAATTTTTTGATGGGTTGTTTTGCCTTTGACTAGATTTGCTGAGACTCCTACTTTGTATCTTTCTCTACCATATCTGATTGACCTGTCGAAGAGAAAGTTGGGTTTTAGTTTTCTATTGTACGAAGAGGTTGCTTTGTTTTTCCCTTTTCTTATTGTAAACCATGTGATTTCTGAGTCTTCCTGGTCTTCTGTGTCCATTTCCTTATCTGTATTATCTATCCTTGCTATTTTACTTCTCGAGATATGGAATTCTTCAGCTTGGATTGGTTGGTTGTTGATTTCTTGTTTATCCTCTTGCTCCACTAAGTCGCTCTATAAAGAAGATATGGTTATTGGCTATTTGGTTTTACAGGTTTACTGATTGAATTGAGAGCTTCTTGCTGTGTCATTGGTTAAGATGGTTCAGTTTGTTGTTTGTTTGTTGCTTACTGAATGGCTTGAGACTTGTTAATCTCTAGATTGGGTTTCTTTGTATATGGTTAGATTCTCTAAAGAGTATTGTCTTTACTTGTTCTTTTCTTATACCTTATTGTGTGTTCTGTCCTTGTTGGAACATTGGTTGTGGTCTTGAGGTTTCCATTGTGAAAAGACATCTTTCCTTGGTGTTCTTCCAAAAATTTCTAAAAAAAGTTATGAAAAAGAGTTTTTTTTTTGGAGAAAGTGAAATAATCTACTAAAAGAAGAATAAATATATATAATTATAGTTAATATTTGAAGAAATATTTTTAGTAAAATATTTTTTGCAAAATAATTATAATAATAATTAATTTGATTAAAAAATTTGTTAAAATATTCTGAAAAATATTTAAAATAAATTCAAGCATTCCAGTCAATTTATAAATAATATTGTAATAATTAATATTATTATAATATAATACTATCAGAAGGTTTGCTAAATTGAGTATACAGTTTAAAAAGATTTTAAAATATAAATAATAAGAAAAAAAAAACAGGAAAGAGTAAAAAGTTAATGTTAAATCTAAAATATAAAAAATTACTAAATATAAGAAATTATTAATATATTCAAAAAATAAAAACAAGTTGAAATAAATATATAAATAGGTAAAATTCAGAGACAATTAAGAAATTAGAAAAAAAATGAGAAAAACTCAAAAAATTTGATAAGATAAAAACAATTAAAGCTAATTTCAAAAGAGTTAAACTAAAATCTTTAAATTGAAAAAAAATGAAAAAAATGAAAAAAGAAGAAACAAAAGTGACAAATAGTTTATCAATTAATTTTATAATTTTTTTTTAAATGCTGGCTTAGCCTTATTTTATTTGTATATTTGCAACATAATTATATAAAGTAACTATACTAGAATATACTATCTGTTTTCTACTAAACAAAACTCAATAGAGAAATCACTTTTCTGAGGTACTCATTTTGTAACTTATTGTTACTCCTTGTGAGAAAGCTAATCTACTAAGACTGAACTAGTGCTAAAATAAATTTCGAAAATAAAAGAGTTGTCTATAATGTTTGTGAGCCATTGATTTATGAAATAATTGACTAGATTAATATATTAATTTTTTATGTATCTTTTTCTCTGATTGAATATTGGATCTTCCTTTTTGATCTCATATTTTGCTTATTTCTTTTTTTTTTTGTAATACCCATAGTGACTTTCCACTTTTAGAATATTTCACATCTCTTTTTCCAGATTTTGTATAGAAAGTTGATTATGTCAGTATGTATTTTGATGAGATAGATTTTTCTGTTCAGTCTATCAAGGATAATAGTTTGAATATTGAAAACTAGTTCTTTGAAAAAAGCTTCACTAATGCTTGCTATTAAGTATTTTTTGTATTTTTAGTTTATTTTACTTGTAAATTTTCTTTCAAATTTCTTTTTCTTTTCTTGTATTGTGTATCTTTTAATATAAATAGTTATAATATTAATTACAAACTCTTTAGTTATAGATCTGAGTTGATTGCAGATAAAAGAATATATACTGGCTTCTGGTTTGTTGTATTTAATGTATTTATTGTTCTTATATAAAGAGGAGATTCTAGTATAAAGTTTGTTTTTCAACATTTCAAATACTGGGGCAAAATTTTCTGAGTTTCTATCTTTCCAATCAATATAATAATTGCTTATTTTGATTAATTATAGTGAATAGTAGTTGTTTGTCAATATATTTCTTTTACTATTCTTTCATTGTAGTTGTATATTGTTCAATTGAGAAGTCTCTATTTTGTCAGATAAATTGTCTGGATATACTTTTTTATGGGAACTTCTATAAAGATATTGTTCTATTGTAGTACTATCTCTTGGAAACCATGTTGTGTTCTTAATATTTCAATCACTTTCTTATTAGATTTTATTTCCTTTTATCTATTAATTTGTATCAGACAATCTATTTATTTATTGTATTTGATTCCTAAGTATCCCTTTATTTGTATATAGAAAGTTTTATTTGATTCTATTTGTATAAACATATTATTTGAAGAAGGAAGTTTTTATTTTTTTATATTTTAATAATCTTTTTCAGATTCTTTTTCTGAGTCTTGAGAATATTATTTATTGCTATCTGACTGTCAGTATATAAAGTTGCTGAGTAGTGTTTAGATAGAACACTGAGTATTATGAGTATTGTCATGATTTCTACTCTAGTATATGATGGGTGTGTTATTACTTATCCTTGAAAGATATGTATCTTCTGATTTGAGGTGATAATAACCTAGTCCAAATTTATATAATATTTTCTATTGAAGTTGTTGAGGAAACCATCAATTAATATTTCAAAGATGGCATAGTTTTCTAGTTTTTCTCTGATTATTGCTAATACTTCCAGATTTTTTATGAAGTCATTAAGCAGTTTGTTCAAGTGTTTGTAATACAGGTGTGCACTTTTAGAGGGTAAATTTTAATGTTTGCTTTCTATTGAACTAGGAAGGCTTATATATATTTAGAGAGCATAATGGATAGGGAGTTAGAAGAAATCCTGTTTTTTCAGATTGTCTCTCCCTTTGTATAGCTACTTTTTTTTATTAAGGACTTGCTTTTGTGAACTGGTATTGTAATAAAATATTGTTTGATAACCATAAAGCTGTATTTCTAATTTGGATTTCCATGCTATTAATTGTATATTTTTTATATACCTCTAACAGATAACTTTTTGGATTTTATGTATAGGGCCTATATTTGATAATATTTTGATTTATTTTATATTATATTTTATCAATAGTTGAATTGTCTTTTTTTATTGTAAAATCCAATAGGATCTAACTGAGAGAAATCAGTAGTGATTTTGTCTTATGTAAAAATGTTTTTAATTGTATTAATATCTATTAGGTCTTTGGTTTCTAGTAAAGTTGAGAATCACCTTGGTGGTTGGACCTGGAACAGATTTTTTATTAATTCAAATAACTTAATACCATTTCAAAACTTTGGTTCTATTTGCATTAAAAAGTTGTCTATAAATAGAATGTTGTGTTTTTTTAGGTTTTTCTGATGTTTAGTAAAGAAGGCTTTGCTTATTATGTCTTTGATTGGAGTACCTACTTTTTTTACTAGAGTCAAGCTATTAGTTTCTTATAGCAAGTATACTGTGAAGCCATGTTTTCTCAAGAGTCAAATGATATTATGTGTAAGATTGTTATCTAACTTTATCAAGAGGTCTTCTATTTTGTTTAAAATAGACTATGTTGACCAAAATTTATTTTATAATGTCTGTAATTTTATTCTTATTATTTTATCTGTTCTATTGACTCTATTGATTCTATTGATCCAGTTTATGACATATAGTAGTAATTATCTATCCCAGAGATGTATTATGTTATATTCATATTTGTTATATAAAATATTATTGAAAGTTATTCTGATCAGATCTAGTTTGTATTTAAAGGTTGATATAATATTACTTATGAGAAGGTTGCATAATTTTTCTGATAAAACCATTTCATTGTATAGATATTTAACATTGGGATTAAAACATAATTTATAATATATTGCATCTGTTTTTTGTAAGGTTTTTTATTCCTATTAGTGCTTTAGTCTTTTTAAATTGTTGCTGAATTAGAGTTTTTTTATATTCTTTCTTTCTTGAGCTGTTATACCACACTCCTAGAATTCTAACTAGCATTTCTTTAAAGCAACCCTAAATAGTTTAATTGTTTATTACTATTTCTTTTTTGAAATTGTTGTTTTTTCTATTAATAATAATTAATTGTAATTTCTGTGAATTGGTTTTAATATCATTGATATAATAGAATTCTTCAACTTTTTTGATAATTTCCTCTATTTTTTTTTTTTTAAAGACATACTCAAGCCTACCTTATTTGAATTTTTTTGTATTACAGGTACTTGAATTTATAAAGCTATTTTATTAACTACTTTTCTCTGTATCTATTTATAAAATTTTACAAAAAAGTAAATTGTACCTTGGTACCCTTGTGGCTTGTTGCTTCCATGATAGGAGAGCTAACATGCCTAGGCTCCATTAGCATGCCTTGGTGAAAATAGTGAAAATGTCATATGTTCCTTTGATGATTGCAGTTAGAAGCTCAGCTGACATTTCCCGGACTGATGTCATTTAGTTCTTGGTTATTGTTATTGGTTCTTTTCCTCGTGTTTGTGTTGTTATGCTTCTTTTGTCAATTGATGTTCTGTGATGCTTCCCATGCATGGAAGTAATAATATCTGTTATTCCATATACTGTATGTGATGAGTTGGATGCTATCTGTAATATCTTTTATAGTTAAGGCTAGTTTGTCTGTCCTGATGTGCTGTGTAATTAATGAGATTAGGCTTTTTGTGATTCTCCTTCTGAGAACTGTGTACCAGATATTTGACTTATTGAGGATGTTCTCAATGTCTCGCTTCATGTTATGACTATGTCCATTTTCCTTTCTTGCAGTTGTTTCCCTGTGGATCATATTGATGATTGTCTATTTGATGTCCAGTTAATAGTTGGAACAGATAAATAGGTGTAGGTTGTCTTTGTTAGTTGTGCATCAGAAACATTTTAAAGTTTTGTAGATAGTAGGGTATTGAGTATATAACTTGTTCATGGTGCGGAGTTTTTGATTCCAAAGTTTGATTGCGAATGTATGTATCTCATGGTCTATAGTATTTATATTGTTATTGGAGATCTTAGAAGGGTGTAAATGTTCAAATGTGATCTTCCAATTAATTTTTTCTTTGAACTATGTGTGCATTTGTTTATTCTGGATGAGCTTTATCTATTCGTATGTATGTTTGGCTTGGTTTATTGCTTTGAGTGTCTTTTATATGTTTTGAGTGACTTTGTAACCATTGAAGTTAAAAGAAATGAGGTCTGGATCAGTGGTGAAGACTGTCACAGTGCTCTTGAGTATAGATTGTGAGGTTCTTTTGGCTTTTTGTGCCATTTGATCAGCTTCAATCATTAAAAGGTCTCTGTTTCATTTTTTTACAGTAAGTCCATTTGATTGAGATTGAGTTATCTTGTACCAAATGTACTAGGTTGGAGAGTATTCTTGTTTCTTTTGCCTTCTTGATGTGTCTATTCTGCATAAGTTTATAATTTGTGATGAAATTGATTGAGTCTGTATGTATAGTTATGTGTGTTCCTTTGATGCAGAGTCCTGTTGCAATTGTCACAGCTAGGAATTTGCATCTGTCAGCAGATATCTGGCCCTTGATGGTGATTCCTATTTTAATGAGTTCATTTGTTTGTATTTTGAGAATAATCCCTATATCTCCCTGATTTGCATTCTGATCTGGATCATGGTATCATCTGTGTATGCCATGATGTGTTGATGTTGTTTGAGTTGATGTACAATATCTCTGAGTCTTTGTGTATTGTTGTTTGGAAAGGTAATAAGCTTATATAGTAACACTAAAGGGTTGGGAGCCTTTGTTATTTTGACACAATCGAAGGTGTTGTTGGGTTCATTGTACTATCTTTTTAAACTGGATGGTAAAATTTGAAGTCACAATTTGGTCTCACCTCCTTGCTGACTTGTGAACTTTGTCATTTTGATGACTGAGCTCTTGCTATATTGTTTGTACTTGTCTCTATGCAACAGAATTGACCTCTCCTATTCTTGAAGTTTGTAAGTTGGCAGTCAGAGCAACTCTGGATAGATGACTCTTTCATAGTAATGTAGTGTCTGAGCTTGATGTTGTTGTTCTTGTTGCTGAGATGTTTGCCCAAGATTATTTCATTTTTGAAATAGTATGTATATCAACTAGACTCATCTATTGGGTTGAAATATGTCTCAATCTGCACTAGGGATTGAGAAGATTTTTCTATTTGAATGTACTAATAAAGTTGTTAACATAGTCTTTAAGCACTTTGTACCAGTTGGATTCTTTTCTTTTATTGATCTTGTTATATAGTGCCTCTACTTGATGTCACTCTATCACTTTGGTCATGTATGTATTGATTGTTTGTTTAATCCATTGTATATTGTGTTTTTGGAGTGAGAAACAGTGTTTATTGTACCATTTCATATCACAGAGATCTTTGATATGATGGAGATTAGTTGTTTTCTTCTCCCTGATAACTGGTCTACTTATGTGTATGTTATTTGCCTGTAAGTTGTGAATAGTATCATGGAAGAAATTGGTTTTTTGCGAAAGAATCCTTGGTAGATAATTCAGAATGTCTTTCTTTTGCCATGCCATCCACTGGAGTTGTTGTATTCATAAGCAAACAATTTGTCCAGCTTCTTTCTGACTGTAATATAACTTTTGTAAGAATATGACTTGCCTTTGTAATTGTTTGCTATATAAGTCCATTATTCCGTAAATCGTGTTGAGATAAATTATCAAGTTAAGTGCACTTGCTGCTAGGTGGGTTTTATGCTTGAAATAATATCAAATTCTAATGTTAATTTGCTCCATTTCTATTCTAGTAAGCATGAGGTCTGTCAACAAGTATTCAATATATGGAAACAAAATGTGGTTGACAATATATCTATGCATTTTATCTGTAATGTACTTTATTGATATGGCATTAGATATAGTATTAACTTTTCTCTTGATTAAGTGTCTTTAATATTGTTTTCCACTTTTCTCTTCATATCATACTCCTAGAACTCTGATGGCTGAATTGTGGATAGCAGGCTGAATCATGGTGCTATTGATAGTGATCAGTTGTTTCAAGGTATTGACTATTAGTAGCTCAGACTTGTAAGGGTTGATCTTTATACCATTGATATTATAGAGGAGGTACTGAGTCCAATTATTTTTTCTAAATCTTCTTTATTTTGCATAATGAAGGTGGTGTTGTCCATGTATGCAGTGACTGCAACATTGATCTTATTACTGCTTTCTATATCAATGTGAGTCTTGTAGTTTTGAATTATGTATTCTCTACACTTGCTGATAGCTGATATTAAGGGGTCATAGTAGATACATCATAGAATGAGTAAGATCGCATCCCCTTGATCAATGCCATCATATACTGGATATGCATCTATGTTTCTATAAAATGTTATAATTGTGTTGTGTCACTCAGAAAAGCAGCTGTCAATAATATTTACAATTTTGTTACGTATTTTAATACATCATAGTACTTGGTTAAGTTTGTGTAAATTGACCATATTATATGCTTTGCTTATGTCCTGAAATAACATCTAGTAATATTTTTGTCTTTCTCTAGTGTCTTCTAGAACTTGGTTCAGAATCTTTATGGGTTTCCTTATACTATATCCAGGAAAAGCAGCCCAGTTGTATTCAGAGAGGATATCCTGTTTAATGAGAATGTTGGACAGTCTATTTGCTAGTGTCTTTATAAATATTTTCTTTATGACTTCAAGTAACATGATGGGTTGTGTGATGTTAATGTTGTGCTGCTAGTCTTTGGGCTTTGGTATGGGATATATTGTACCCCTTTTCCATTCGATCGGGATGGTCTTTGTATTAAGAATTGTATTGAAGAGAGTTGTGATATAATCTACAGTTTTTTGACTGAGGTGTTTGTATGCAATATACGGGATCTGTGAAGAACCAGAAGCTGACTTGTTACTAGTGTTGCTAATAATTCATTCAATTTCTTCAGCTGAGAATGGCTTGGTTGCTGGGCCATATTATTTCGTTTTGATGTGTGTCTTCGATTTGTATTCTGATTCCTAGATAATACCTGCTATCTCGTAATTGGTGCTTTTCTGGATCCATTGTTCAAAGTGTTGTTTGATTTCTTCTTTTATTGTGTCAGGATCCGTGATGATCGTTTTTGTCAGATCTGTCTTTAACTAGTCTGGATGTGATTATGCTTTTTTTTGGGTTGTCTAGTAATGAGCGAATTAGAGCCTTTTTGTCGAGTTGAAGAGGTTGTTGTACCTGATGATGCACTTGATTGTATTTGCTCTAATTGTGTCCTGTATGTTCATCCTTTTACCTTTAGACCAGGCTAATGTGGTTGCTTTTATTGTTTCTGTGATGTTTTTTGTGCCCTCTGGTTCATTCCATAAAGGGATAGGATTGTCTTCTGGGCAGGATAATGTTATTTGTTTGTGAAGCATTCTCATTTCCTCAATTGTTTCTCTTGTTCCTGCAGTAGTAGTCTTTTGGATCATTCTGTGATATTTGTTGAGAAGAGAGATGAGTTTTGGTTTAGATTGCCCATGGTTCTTTGGCTTGTTTTTCTTTTTCTCCTTAAAGATATTAAGACTTGATTTTGTTGCTACTAAAATACTCTGTCTGAGTACATTCCACATTCTGTTTGGGTCTTATTCTTTATTGGCTCGTATGTCTTTGTTTACTTCTAGGAGCTCTTCAACCTGTTTTGTGAACTTCTTCTATTGTTCTTCAGAGTTGATCTGCCACAGATATCTTGTATTGTTGTGGGACCGATAGAGTTTGCTTTCATCTTTGTTGAGTTGCATATTTCTATTATTATTACTTGTATGTGGTGGTCTGTCTTGATGTAATTATTGTTGATTATGTAGGCATCGATAATGCTCCAGATAGCTCTTGAACTAGTCCAGAACATATTTATGCGACTGTCAAAATTACTGTTGATCCATGTGAATTTCTTTTCTCTGGAGTTCATATATTGGAATATATCTATAAATCCTAGGTCTTGAATTGTTGTGAAGAAGCTGTTCTTTTTGTATGTGGTAATCTTTTATCCAGAATGGAGGTGGTCAATGGTCTGTAATGGTGTTGTGTTGAAGTCTCCTCCTATTATTACATGCCAGTTATCATGATTGTGCTGCTTTATCCACTTGATGTGCTGGTTATAGACTACCTCTCTGTTTGGCCCTGGCTGTGCTGGAGAATAGGTTTCAATGATGCATATATATTGTTTATTGGGAAAAGCTAAGTCAATGCATATTAATCTACCCAACTTCTTCTGAATATCAATGATCCTGTCTGCCAATAGTTTCCTGATGGCGATGTCGACTCCTGTCCCTCTGGATTTGCTTTTCTACCATGTTGTGATTTTTTTGTCTTCCACTTGTTGGTTTCTATAAAAATAATTATGTCCCAGTTGGCTTCTGACCATGAGTCCATTCATATTGTTTGTTTGATTGTGTCAGTGAGACCTTGACAGTTACAGGTTGCTATTGTTATGTGCAGTTTTGTTTCAGTAAAGTGTTTGGAGTTTTTAGTCTGACTATATCCTGTTGGATTGTTTGAGTGTGTAGTTGTTGATGTTAAGGGAGGAGGTACACTGTTGAGTTGGTATCTGTTTTTTGTATTATGTTTGTGTCACTAGTTGATGAATCTAAGTTGGATTGATTATTCCCAAAAGAGGGAACTGTTGTGTCGCTTTGTATATTACCCATTATTGATAGAGTTGGAAGTGTTGGGACTGTTCATTACTAGGGATAATGTTCGCGATGGTGGATACTAGGGTATTCATGGTTCTGTTAATATTTCCAATTGAATTGTGTAGTTGTTGTTATTGTCAGTGAATATTAGTAATGTTGTTTCGCTCAGAACCTTCTTGATCTACTTCCTGGTTGCTTTGGCTTATGTCTTCTTCCATGCCTTCCACTGACCAAAGTAGTATTGTTCGAGATTGTCGATCCTGTTGTTAAGGTTGTTGAGTGTTTCTTTGATGACTTTGAGTTCCCTCTGGATTTGGATTAGAATGGTTGTAATGTCTTTAATGTTTTCAGTTCGCAAAGGATTAGATTGTTGGTATGAAGTAGAGCCTTAAATACCCTTGTTTTTGACTGCTGCCACATATGATTCTGGGGATATTGTGTCTTGTTTTGGTGGAGGGTATGTAAATTTGCAGATTTTGAAAGAGCCAGCTGGTCTGAACCAGTTATAGAGTTTTCTGAATCTCTCTGCTTATTTATGGTTAAATTCTTTTCATTGTTCCCTACATTTCTTGATGATGCAGTTGATGACAAAATGTTATGGATTATCGCATATGGTGCAAAACTTGGTTTGGATTTCTTTTGTTTCGATAATAGTTTTCCTGAGATTGAAATATTGTTCTAGGGCTGAGTGAAATGTTTCTTCGTCTTCGAAGCTGAGAACGGTATATTTTCTAGGTTTATATGACATGAGGTGAGGGATATAATATGTCTTTGCTTGTAGTTTCTGGCAGATATGTCTCAAGTCGAAAGCTGTTGTGTTAGGGGGAAGGTTCGAGAGTTTGAGGAAGTAACAGCCCCTGTTCTTCATCTGATCTAGGTCCCAGCAGGCATAAAAAATTCTGATCGAGTCAGCTTTGATGGGAATGCTCCAATTGAAAAGGAGTTTGGTTTTGTTTTGCTGTTGTGCAAATGTGATTGTTGCCATTTGCACATTTGCTAAGTTGTCATCTTGATGTTAATGATTTGTCTGAATTTGGTAAATGTTTGTTGTACATCTATGAGTCTGGTGTTCAGGAGGATGTTCCAGGTCCTGATACTGTTTTCCTTATTTAGTTTGTTGATCATTTTTTGCTTGTGAGTTAATCTGCTATCGTTATTTTCAGATAAGGTTATATTTCTTGTACTGTCTGCAGCTTGTTGATCTTTAAATATGGTATGATGTAATCTTCTTCATTGATATGTTCATGTTGGATGAGGAGAAGGCCTTTTGGGGAGTTGAGTGTCTTGGTGATATGAATAATCTTTTGGTAAATAGTCTGTCCAGGTAGTTTTGCAGCTTTGATACCTAGTTTAATTCGTTCTCTATTATATTTTGTCGGATAGTCAAAAGGGGATCTTGGTTGGGGTCTGGTACCTGAGAGGTATAAGTAGGTTTTCTTATCTTTGTTTTTATTTTCTCTGACTTGGTGCCAAGTGTCTGAGCCATCTTCAGGTTCTTCATTGCAGTCCATTTCTATATCTGAGTCTTCTGTTCGGACCATTGGGTTGGAGATAGCAGTGGTTTCCTTTGGTATATTCGTGTTGAAGGTTCCTACCTATCTTTGTTCGAGTTTGACTTGTTCACTCCAAGTTTTGTTTACCTGGTTGAGTCCCTGGTCTTCTAGAGCAGTGTCCCTGACTACTTGTTTGTTTTTTCCTGGGTTGTTATTTGTACTATCAGATGTTTGTTGGTTTAGGAATGGATTGTGAGTGGTCTTGGGTTTTTTACTATCATTGAGTTTCTTGTCTAAAGTATGTGTTTTCTTGTCTACTATAGAGGTTACCATACCTTTACAGAGCTTCTCTACATTGTAATTTGGTCTGTTGTTAGTATATTGTTGTCATTTAAGTCTTTCCATCTTATAAGACTTTTTTGATGAATCTTGGGGTGATGCTGTGCCACAGGTAATGGGAAAGAGTTTTGATAATTTTCCTCATATCTTCTATATTGTCTGTAATTTAAGTAATATCATTTATATAGGTAATTATTGTGATATTAACTTTTTTTATCAATCCGCCTTCTTGAAAATTTCTGTATGTCTTTATAGAGATTGTATAGCTATAAAGTTTTTATTAATTTTGATTATAAGGGAATTATAAAAATCTATCAGAAAAGTGGAAATATTATATTACTTTGGTCAATTTTATTCTTAACATCATATTCTTCTGTGGGTCCATAACATATCATAACTATGTTTTGTCTTGAATTGAGTATATTTAGAAGGATATTAATAATTTATGAAAGGATCTTGATATGTTTGAATACTAAAGTTAGTATTTCAAGATTGATTGAGTTATATGCCTTTAACATATCTTGGTTAAGAATCCAGGCTTGTTTATTTGTATCTTTTATATATTTAATAATATTATTTATAATGTGAATTGATTCCTATATGCTGCAATCAAAAAGTGCTATCCAATTTGATTACAAAAAAATCTTATGATTATTTATATAGCATGCCAATCTATCTGTAATAATTTTCTGTAAATATCTTCTTTCCTGTATTCAGGAGTATAATCAATCTTATAATGTTTAAGTTATTTTGCTAGTTTTTTGATTTTGATATTGAATAGATGGCTTCTTTGTTTCATTCATTTAGAATATCACTTTTTCTAATAATTCTATTAAAAGGTAATTAGATTTCTTCTATTGCTTTTGCTTTCAATTTTTTATAGACTATATATGGAATCTGATTTTTCTCAAAAGCCAATTTTATGCTTTTGTCTTGAATTGCTTTTTTAATTTTCTCAGTGGATATTTCATTAATAACTGAATAATATCATCTGGATTTGATATTCTTTTTTGATTCATATTCTACTACCAAAAAGGAAAAGTTAAAGATTGGTTTGATATTTCTAGCTAATGTTCAAGCCTGAAAATATTGTCTAATCCTATTTTTAATTTCTTTTGGGTTGGTTATAATTAACACTTTTCTATCTTCTATAATAATTTTATTTAGAATAATGGCTCTCCTAGGTTTTTTTATAATACTATTGATCTTCTCTTTCTTATTTGTTACTAAGTATACTTGTCTACTTAGAGTCCTATATTTAATTGCAAAAGCTTGTTTTCTATAGATAATTACTTTAGTAATAATTTTGTATTCACATATAATTTTTATATATAGTTTAGCCAGTGCTATAGAAAATTGTTAAATGTTTATCTTTAGCTTGGTTAGGTGCTGCTAGACATCTGAAAACTTTTCTTAGAGTTGTTCTGACAGGATGGAATGTGGTTTGTTTATTTTTTAAATAGATTTTAGTCTATTATAGAAGAGCTGCATCTATATTAGAGAATCTTTAATTATATCTTCCTCCCTAAGTATTCTTTTCTTCCTGTATTATTTGCTTTTTGAAATATAAAGCTTGACTAATTTGAAAATATAGATGCATATGATGTTTCATTGCTTGCTTATTAATTTTGACTTTGTACTTTGATTATTTAGAACTTTGTTTACTTTTAGGAAAAATTTGTCAATTATCAGTTGTATCTATAGTTTGACTAATGATAAAAGGTCTCCTTGTATAAGTTCAGTTGCTATGTTTTTATCTCAGTTATAGTAGATTTGTAGTTACTAAAAATTAGAATATCTAGAGCTTCTTCAATATAAACTTTTCTATTTTGCCAGAATGAGAGTATATTTATCCAAATTTGATTGGTCCTACTGCTACTGTCATTTTGATACCAAGTAAATTCTCTTTTGCTTAGGTTGTAGAGTCTGTAATTATCCTCTAAACTATAATATATAAGTATTTTTATTTAAGAGTCTATCAGTTTAATGGATATGACTTGTTTATATAAATTGTTTTTATTATATACTGGATTGGAAACTTCATTTAGATCTCCTAAGTTGAGGAGATATAAATTCTTTTAAAGAACTTTTCTTATCTATTGTTTTAGTTTGTTGAGAATATATTGATATTTTTTGTTTCTTTTATTTACATGAAAGTAGATATCTATAATTCTGAGTTTTTGTTTCTTGAGAAAAATGGAATCTGTATAGATTAGTCTTCCTTTTTAGGTATTGTGTTTGTAAATATAATCTGTTATGTTTTTTTTGATCATTAAGTTTAATTCTTATTCTATTATTTGTTCATTATTGTATGATTAAATTATATAATAAAGTAGATATTTCTAATGTTTTGATTATTGATAAGTACTATTGATCTTGATAGTTATTATAATATCTTGATTCTTTATTGTATACCAATTGAACCAGGTTTCTCTCATATATTTATTTGTTAGATCTTAAATATTGACAATTGTGATTTGACATATTGAATATAGAGTATCTATTTCAATATATGCTATTATATTATTGTTATTGGAATTGTCTTTCAGTATATGGTTATTTGTATGAGTAATAAAATTTGATGAATTTTGTTTTTATGTATTCTTGGATGACTTATCATATTGTATATTGTAATTATTGTATAATAAATTTTTCAATAGAGAAGATTCTAATATATAGTTTAATGATAATTTCCAGAAGGAAAAAAAGTTGTACTAGGAATTAATTCTGAGATTGCGTTAAGTGTCTTATATATATTTTGATCCATCCTACTTATAAACTCATGAATTTATTATTATTGGGCTTAAATGTTGAAGTGCCCTTTCTTATTTAATTGTAGAATAGAAGTTTTTTTTTATTTGGAATCATTTTCTTTATTCTCTGTTATTATAATATATGAAAAATTATTTTTTGAAACTTCTAGATTATATACTCTTTCATTCAAGTTGTTAATATTTTCTTTGATCTCTTTGATTTCTTGTTTAATTTTTTTGAGAAGAGCAATAATGTTGACTAGTATTGGATTGTTTTCTTGAGTCTTGTTTGATTGACATTATCCAAAATTGGTAGCTGCTGTATAAGATCCTGGCTTGATATAATGGTGCTGTGGAATTTTAATTTAATTTTGATTGAAAAGATGTTTGCTAGTCTAAACTTGTTACATAATTTTTCAAACTTGTTGACTTATTCTTTATTGTATTCTCTCTATTATATTCTTCTTTCTTTAATTGGATAGCTATTTAATAAGTGCTTTGTGCAATCATAAATTATACACAGTTTGGCTTTGATTAGTTATTAGGTGTAGTTGAAATTTTTGGGATGTGACTATTTTTAAGTCTTCCTGGCAAGTAAAACTAATGACTATAAATCTCTTTCTTTGGTATAATATTTTTTTTGATATGTAGCAGATCTTAGTCTTGATTTGTTTACAAATTCTTTTTAAATTAAATGCAGTGGTATTGGATAAGAAGTTAGTAAATTTTGCTATAATTTGTTTATATACTTTTATTTGAGCCATATTTATTGCATATCAAAAACTCTTACTGAGTTTTCTTTGAAAGAAATATTGTATTTATTGATTAAACGATTTTTGTTCTCGTAATTTGTATAAGTGATTATTGTTGTCTATCACATCAGTTATATTAATATAATGATATTATTAATTGTTTTATATTTGATAAAAGATTGTTGCACTTTTATAAGTTTGATATTCAAGAGGATGTCTATACTCTAATACTATTTTCCTATTTTAGGACTAAGTTTATATACAGTATTTCATTAAATCCATGTATTCGTTGTTCTTATCAGGTAATAGATTATTGTAAATCTTGATTACATCTTATTTATTACTTAAAATAGTGATAATATGTTTCACTTCTTTTTTTTTTTCAATTCAGATTGTTATCAATTCTTCTGATAAGTTTAAAACCTTGATAAAAAAGGTTATTTTCTAAGCTATAGTTTTATTTGATAAGTCTATAGCAGGAATATCAATTTTAACTCTTTCTCTGACATAATAAATAGTTTTGTTAAAAAGAAAAAGGATTTTTATTTAATAGTTTAACTATTTATCTTCTGTTTGCTCTTGTCACTAACCTATTATTAGTATAAAACTAAAACTTGTTAATTTTCTTCTATCTCTATCTTCATATCTTAGTTGTCTATATATGTGCTCTTTATGTTTCTATGGTGGATTTTCAAGGAGTTTCTTCTTACATCTCCATATTTTATATCATTAAGATATTGTTGAGTTGATTTATTATTGGATTTTTAATAACCATAATATTTTTTCAACCTTTTCACTTTAATTAATAATCTGATTAATCTTTGTTAAAAATTTGAATATTATTGTCTATATTATTAGGTCCTGAAATATGTGTTGGTTATTAAAATCTTTAATACATATTTTATTTTGATTGTTTTTTTATATTTTCTTTATTTATAGCATTTTTTTTTTTTGCTATTCATATTATTGTTTCTTTATATAACTTGTTTGTATTAATTCTTATGAAGATATTTTTATTGTAGTTAGGTTTCTACTAGGCCATTTTGTTATGAAGTTCTTTTTAAGAAGGCATCTTTATATTCACCTTCTCTTTTTCTTTAAAAATTACTATAAAAGGAAATTTTTTTGAAAAAATAGATCTGTAGGGCAATTGGTTTTGTAATTTTTTAATAAATTTAGTAAAATTTATTTTTTAAATTTTTATTAATTTTTAATATTAAATTTGTAATTTTTGCTGAATTTTTTATTATATTATACAATTTTTTTACATAAATTTTTTATTATGGTACTAATTTTTTATTAATTTTTTATCGAATTTTTTGTTATAATATATAAACTTTTTTTATTATAATATAATATACAAAATTTTTGCACAGTATGTCAAATTTTTTGCAAAATTATGTGCTAAATTTTTTTGTTATAATATATTAAAACTTATTTGTTAATATTTTATCAATATTTTATTATATTAAGTGATAATGATTAAAAATAATTTATCAATATTTTTATTATTAAATTTAATCAAATTTAACAATAAATTAGCTAAGGAATAATATAATTTGATTGGTGATTACAATAATATTATAATTAATAAAAGCTTATTTATATTTTATTAATAATATATTTTATATCAACTAATTATCTTTAATAAAATTTGTATTATTTTAAAATTTGATATTAAATAAAAACATGCAAAATTTTGTAAAAAAAAAAAATTAAAAAATAAATAATAATAAAAAAATAGAAACAATATATAGAAAAGTTTTTAAGTTTAAGT
>CAJVPT010000251.1:0-34684 GCA_910592055.1 Acaulospora colombiana
CGATTACAAAATTGTTTTGTGATTTAAAGTAATATGTACCTAATTACACCTAATAAAGTGGGCCTGTTTTTGAGCGGAAAAAAAAAAAAAAAATTAAAATATATATACTGTAATCAATTAAACTCCCTTTTTTTTTTTTGACAGGCTCATGCCTAACTTTATTGAATCCCAAATTACAAGTTTATATTGCACAAAGCATGAATACATGGATGTATATTCGGTGAAGATAAAGATAATAATAAGCTAAAGTTATTCTAAAGCTACTTCGAGACTTATTGCCCTTTTTTTTTCTAAAGAAAAATCAGCATCCCTAGAGCATGCTGGTATCATAAATGAAAATAAAAGAAAGAAAAGAAAATTGGACAGTCATGTAAAATGTATTGGTCTTGTTTCTTGGCACATGTCTATCTTGTTTAAGTTCCCCTTGTGAAAAGGTCTGGGAGAAAACTTCTACTAAGTCATTTATGGAAATAAGGTGGAGACCAAAGAGGAAACTATACAGTTTTAAGGCTTATGGAAAGGGAGTAGCCAAAAAAACCCAGGTGATATATTGGTGTCCACATGATCAACTTGAAAGTCTCCCAGTATATCATCAATTAAATCCATTCCTATCTAAATATGGATATACTTATCCATCTGTGCATCTTATTTCAAATTTAATTCCTTATATGAAGGACAGCACCTAACCTTGCAGTCAATATACTCTGCTAGTGATCATTGGTACTAACGATTAACAAAGATCTTTCAGACATTCCGGCTGGCTCACATGTTACTGCTGTTATTTTTGGACTCAAGTTTCAATTGGTATAATAGTGTTAACCTTTCAGTTTTTCAGCTCAGGATTTTTTGAAGATAGGATGAAAACTTTTTGAATTACTTTGCGTATAAGCTTTATCACTGAGTATCCTTAATGGCTCCATACTTTCTCTGATTTAGACTTTCTGAACAGTAGAGGTTGGAATCTACTTGACATATAATTAGGATATAGGAGGTTCTGACTTGAGAAAAGATCAATCAAGCATCTTGTGACCTTTATCATGGTCAGATGGACTCTTTTTTGTATTCAATGAGGTGTCAGTGCTATATCCTGTATCCATTTGTGCCAGATAAAATGACTTATAATGGATCCCAAATTCTTATGGAGCTGAAAAAATGTATTCAGACAAGTGAGGTGATCAATAGGAGCTTGTTTATCAATCTTATCTAATATGTTTTGCATCAACCAATCAGAGTTGGTGAGATCTGTGCTATCCAAAATTTCAGGATCAAGCTGGGGTAAGTAAAATTCCCCAGAAAGCCATGAAAAAGATAGTTCTGAGAGGTCACAATACCAGTCGAAGGGTGAAAAATTGAGTTCTTTGACTGGTTTTAACCTCTGTTATCTCCACTATAACTAAGAGGTGAAAGGTACTTCACTGTTGGTCCTTTTCCCTTTAGAAACTTTCTTGCTGTAGGTAGTAAAGGTGGGAGTTGAACTTTGCAAGTCACAAGAGTTCAGTTTGTTCAAAGAAGATTGTAGACAAGAGAGGGGGAATGATGAGGGAGTTTCAAGAGAACTCTTTGGATTGGTTTAAAGAAAGTAGTAAGACTTTATTAGCCTAGAAGTATTAAACCTTCTTGTGAACATCTTTTTTGTGTGTAGTCAGAGGATCAGTGAAAAGAGTATTGTTTTATAAATATTCTTTATTCTATTAATAAGAACTTTAATAAAATATTTTATGTAATCTCTAATAGATTAATGATTCTGATTAAACTCTTTTTATACAATAGATATATTGATTATATATAAATAAAATAATTATAAAAGACTTTTTTTACTTTTATATTAATAAAATTTTATTATTTTTTCTGACTTTTAGTAATCAAGAAAAATTAAAAAATATCTTTTTTACTTATGACAAGAAAGTTAAAAAAAAAAATGAAAAATCAATAGTAAAAATTAAAAACTTATTTTCTGAAGTAAAAGTATATATAAAGATTTTATATAATAGAAGAGGAAATAAATAAAAGTCTAAATCTTGAAAACTTTTTTACTTACTATTTATATTTTTTACAAATTATTTATTTTTTAGACTTTCTGAAGAATTTTGCTTATTTCAATTTGATTTTGAATTTTAGAGTAATATAAAAATATATAATTTTTACTAAAAATAATCGATTAATATGAAACACATTAGTAGTAAAGTATAATCAAGCTTCTACTAATTATAATACATACTTTAATATTATTATTGATAATAGAAAAGTTGATAGAGGCTCTATTTTTACTTACTTTTCTAATTTAATTAATTTATATATCAAGTTTTATCATATCTATAATTATTATTTCAATTAAACAAAGTTTACGATCAAGATTTTTTTTTATTCAGTTAGGTAATAAGACTAATTCATATCAAGCTTCAATTCTACGATTATAGTTAAAAATATATTTCTTTAGAAATTATTGAATAACATTATAGTTGATAGAATTTTGTTCTTATATTATTACAAGAATAATGAAAATATTTATTAGTAAAATTTCTTTGACGAGATGTAATTGTTAGAAGGTATTATATTGAAACAATATGGCTTAATTTCTATTGGATTATGTAAAAATCTGTGATCTATTATAAGTCATATATATTAAACTAGCATATACTACAACTTAACATATAACAACTGAGCTAAAACAGCAGACTGTAATAGCCAATCTTCACGTCTTAAATTTCTCGAAAATAATTACGTAAGCTCGATTCTGATTATAATCTACGTATATACAGATATCACTCAAAGATCAAATAAAGAACAAGTAATAAATGAAGAGTTCCGTAAAGATGATGAATAAGCTTGTCCTGAATTCTTTTACTTGGAAATTTTCCAGAAAAGACTTAAGGATAATGATGTTATATATGAGGCCAGCAGATGTTACAGCTCTTCGAGTCAACACCATTTACCATAATGGTATAATTATAAATATTCTTGGTATTGTGCTGGTTATGCGAAAAATAAAAACAGTAAGCCTTGTCCATTTGTATCTGTGGAGAAATATTCATTTCTGACTAGAAAATTATTCCTATTTTTAACATGCTGTTTGTGCATTAAGACATGAGGTAATTAACATCACATCAGATTATTGTGGTATGAGGAATGACAAACCAATTATTCCAGCAGCCAGAGAAGAAAATACAGAGATATCAGATATCATAGACTTATGCAATTACTAATCGCGCTTCTTTGCCTTCACCCTATGTACTGTATAATCGTTTATCATTGGAGTCAGACCAGACTCAGATTCAGATGAAAAATCAGATGCTGCATTATTAAAAATTAACTTTTCCCCCAACAATTTATTTCACTTTGTTCAGATATTCCAGAAACCAAATTATCACTGATTATAATATGACTTCGAGATGAAAGAACGAGCAGGTGGACCTTATACAGTATATAGCGTACTATTTCTACGAGAAATATCCAAGTTTGCTGTCAAGTTAATGATTTACTGCCGGATTTCTTATGATCTCCAGTAATTGGCCGAGAGAGATATGAATTTTTTATTTGTCACTTGTATAATAATCGAATCATTGCGATATTATCATTCACAATTCATGATTATTTTCTGATGTAGTTTTAGTCGCTGTCAATATCGTAATACAAAGTAAAAAACACATCATTATAAAATATAATTACTGAAGGTAAGCACAGAGTGACTATAAAGTATTACAATGGAAATTATATCTCGTCAATGTGCGCGAGGTTATTTTGAATACTTAAAAGTACGGGCTCAAAAAATGATATAGATCATATAGTAAGCATTTAAAGTGTTATTCTTCAGAAATCTAATACCTGATAACAAAAAATAAGCTGCCAGATTTGAGATGGAAAGGTCTATAAATGAAATAGTAGAACACTCGCTTAAAAATACTTTACAAAGAAAGAAATTATAGGATCTGCTTTTCTTGAGTTAACAAAGAGAGACTTGAACGCTGTTGTTTCAAATTAGAACTGGCCATAACATTAGTAAAATTCATCAATGAGATATTTGAGCAAAAATCAAGAGTTTTCTCGACATATAAAACTTTGGAAGTGTTAATTGGCATGCTTCGTAAATATAAAGTCAGCGGGGAGGACATTATGTGTATTAAACAACTCATTCTAGGTGAGGTTTATTTTATTTTTTTTTTCTTGGCAAAAAAGTGAGACCTAAAGTCCCACTTCGCAAAAGCGATTGGTGTTCTGAAAAAAAAATGCACAAATTTCTTGGCAAAATTCATTATAGAAATTCCAGATATGTATTTAAAAAAATTTTTTTTCCATTGTACAGTGTTCGAGGAAATCGATAATGATGACAAAGCCCTCAAACAATGCACGAACGAGATAATACTATGGATGACAAACACAAATCAATGGTAGAGGTCAACGAGGCCATCCGTTGTGAATTAATTTCATTGATCTTATATCAATTGCACGATAAAGAAATCCGTATACAGTTACAACAGGATATTCGGGCAAAGAGGCCTCTGTTCGAGTCGAAGAAGAAGCGAACCGCAGATAAAGCATTCAAGAGTGAGGATTATGACTATCTATTGTTAAAAGGCCAAAGAAGTAAAACCAGGTCACAATTTTCGCCTGGTCACGTGATAGATGATCGTGACACGATAGAAGCTTACGCGAAACATACTTCTTAACAAGAAAGAAGAATGCGCGAAAATCCATTCGCGACGAAAAGGTAAGGTCTATGAGCGGAGGTAATAGTAATTGAGATGACCACGAAGTAATTTATGCATGACATAATACTAGAATAGCCATAATGATTACGTATTAGTCCTATGTGTAAAAAGATATAAATGTAATTTTTTCGAATGACTAAATAAAGAGACAAATCTTTTAACGAATTTATGACAGCGTTATTATAAGTAATTTAGAGGGATACTACCTTTAGACTTGCTCAAATATTTTACCTTTGCATTTGTGTATTTTGTTTGTGTGATAGAGGGACGAGGCTCCTCTATCCGCAAGGTTGCGCGAACTTTTGATCATGCTACGTAATTATCGAATTTATTTTTAGCATTTAATCATGTTTACTTTGAAGGTATTTTAGTACAAGTAATAGTGAATATCAGACAAATCTTACGAAAAAAGTACTCAATTGAAATAAGAAAAATCTAACAAATCTGAGGGAGGACATAAACAGGTAATCGGTATAATTGTGGGATTATTGATAGATAAGATTTCCACTTTTAAAGAACCCGAATTCAAGAAGCGACGCGTTCAAAAAAAAAAAAAAAAAAAATTTACCAAGAAATGGCTAGTAGGTAGTTAACTTGCCTTCCTGTGTATTATACTGCATCAATAATCTTTGTATGGTGTTATTAAATGATAATTTTTCGAATTCACATTGTAATTTCCCTGTAGTTTATTTAAAAATGACAAGCCCACAATCTAAGATGGATTCTTTGAAAGAACTAAATTTGAGGCTCTTAATCTAGATTACCGAACTTAGAAAAGAGAATCCTGAAATTCTCAAACTTAGAAAGAAATATGCTGAAGTCGAGGCTAAAAATGTGAAGTTAAGACAGGTCATAGAAAAGAACATCGAGCTTAAAACCGGGTTTGAATAGTTGGAGGAAAAAAATAAACAAATACTGTCAAGCTCACTGCCGAGAATACTGAGCTTAAATATAGAGTTATGAAATTGGAACCGAAGCAGACCCAGGTCATTATTAATGTACTAAAGCATCATTTACAAAAGATATTTCGAAACTTATTAGCTCATGGAGTGAGGATGCTATTGAATCTGAAGAAACAATTATTTCTGATTCCTAACCTGAAATAGAGAATAGCCCATCAAAATTTGAATCTTTAATGAAACATTAAGAATTGGAGATTCAATTCTCTGCATCATCTTCTGCAATCACTTTATCGCAAGAAGATACACCTAAGCAAATAGAAAGGTACCTGATATATCTGATATCACTTCAAATTCGAATGTACAGTATATTAGAAGTTGAAGATTCATAAATAATTAAAAGATAAGGTGATCAATGAATTCCTGGAAGATGTGCATAAGAAAAATATTAGTGACAAGATCAGACAAAGAAAGCATAAAGAGAAGCTTCGTGATCAAGACCTATTTTCGGTTAGCCAGAAAAAAGGGAACAGATAAATTATGATAAGAATTGTTCAATACTTCTTTAAAGCCGAGTTCACAAGATCACTCTATATCAAAAAATATTAAACCAAGATCGAAATTTCTGAGACGACCCTTCCCAGAAAATTTGAGAGCATAGATGATTCTGCGAAGTGCATTCTTAATTCATTCGACATTAATGAGGTATCACAACATTTGGCTCAGTTGTGTAATACAGCAATAGGTGCAGAAGATCAAGTTTTAAAGGCTAATCAAGAAGAAATTATGTGCTGGTTTCTTTATACTGTACAAGAATTTTAAATTTCATGTTGTGGATGAGAAGTAAAAATAAAGTTAGCAGAAAAAAGCAAAAACTTAAATTTATAATAAAATTGAAAATCAGCTCTCTATTCTTCTTCATAAATGGACTTATAACTTCCAAATATATCACGAGATTCCTTAATCAAAAAAACTCAGAGCTATAAAAATTTATAAGTTATTCGAAAAGATGCGTCTAAAAAAAATTAAAACTATTAAGAATTATAGTGCAAATTCTATCTTAGAACTTGCTAGCAACAAAATCCAAGAGGTTATTAATAGAGCCAAATCTCCATTTCTCATTTGCTTGAAATAATACTTGAAGTATCTACTGAAGATAATACAATTGAGGTTAGTGAATTAACGGCAATTTCTACGGATGCAAGAAAATTACCGGAAATGATTTCAGAAGAAGTAAAGCCTCAAATCCCTATCTCGTCAACTGAGGTAAGTGAATATCTGATAAGATTTCATCAGAAACAAAGGTAAATATAATACCTATAAATAAAAATTCATCCAATGAATTTCGACTTAAAATTTCTATATTACCTAATGATCAAGAAAACGAAATCTTGTTATTCATACAACATTGGAAAATTTTTGATAATTCAGGAACATGTGGCTTATCATCTCTATTGTCGTATTGAGGCATAAATTAGAGGTTCAAAGGCCACTCTGTTACCACTTAAGTATACACAGTGCAAGTCGATAAAACGGACTATCGATATGATGTACACTGAGTAAAAATTATACAATATACAGTATACCAGATTTGAGGTTCAGAACGGTCATTAGATCTTGTCGATATAAAGGAACTCACAATATACCAGATTTCTTAAAATTTTTTATTAATGAAACGGAATGGTCGACTTGTACTGTGTACAATAAAAATAAATCTAGCACATTCTATTCGCGTGTGCAACCTAATTTTTGAATAATTTTTCCGTTAACTTTGCTCTATGTATTTTAATATACAGTAGGCGTATAAAGAAACCTTTTCCCTATACAGTATAATTGTGTTGTTTTGGGGTTATTTTGTGAAAAGTTTCTCATATATTATTAGTAATAGAATGGTTTTTCAAACTATTTATATAATAAAATTCAGTGACCCAAGTAACCAAATCTGTTAGATTTGCCAAATTAGATCAATATTCCAGATCTGCTCACTTGGGTAATATGCTAACTAAATGTAGTAAAAATATTATGATAGAATAAAGATATTAAATAATATATACTATATAAATCACTACTTTACTTTATTAATTGAATCTATTTTATGAATCAATGAGACACACCTTGCATCACATATATCACATGACTTAAAAATAGAACTAGGATAATATAGTAGACAAGAATTATAACTAATAATTAAAAAAGTATATAACTATTAATTAAAGTTAACAATTTATATTAAACTCAAATATTAGTAATATTTTGTAATTTTTATAATTAATATATTATTAATACTATAATTTTAATTTAGAAAAAAAATATTTATTTAAATATAAATACAAAATTTTATATTTAAGTAAGATTTTTAAATTACATAATCTAAAAAATATTATATTTAAATAATAAATAATTATATTTTTTTATATATAACTTTATTTGATCAATTATTAATAAAAAGATTTAAATAAAATATTTTTTTCCATTAATTTTCAGTTTTTTTAAAAAAATTTCTTTTTTGATAATTTTATTGAAAAACAAGAGAAGTCAGCTTCATACACAAAAAAACACTTTTACTTACAAAATCTTTAACTTTCAAGCAAGCTTTATACTACTACAACTAATCAATAACAAATATTAAATAGATATAAAGAAAATCTAACTATTCTATACATAATTTCTTTCTTTATATAGGAAAGAAAAATATAAGAATATCAATTCACAATAAGTTTTTTGAAATCCAACATTGACTTCACAAGTTCTTAACCAAGCCAGTACAAAATAACACCTTTCTTGACACCAAAAGAAGTTTTGTAAACAATAACTCAAGTTGATAAATTAGTTTAAGCTCAAGGTTTACAATATCTAAAAAATATTCAAGTTTCTTTTACTCAATAGAATAAAGTATCAAAATAATATAACAACTTATTATATTTAAACCATGTAACACAAAATCTGTTATATCTATACTTTTACAACAACTAACTTATATAACAAACATAAATTCCACACAAACATATCATTATTTATAATATTACATATTATATCTATTTTTAAATTTAATAAACAAGAGTCAATCATCTTTAAATAAGATCTGTGATAACAAATAATAGTTATTTATTTTCTGTTATACATGAATTTTAGACTATACTATCTGCCAAAACAATTAATAGATTTTTCTACATCATATAACTTGGATATGTCAATCAAAAATATAGAATAATGCAAACTATAAAAAAGAGGAAAGTATATATTATGAATACTCAGATTTGACTTTCAAATGAATTTAATTAATACAAAAAACTTTGATTAATACAAGCTATTTTCAATATAGCTACTACTTCAAAAACTATATAGAATCCTATATTCAAATTAAACAGATACTAAATTTTGAATAGTATTATTGTCTGAATTCTAAATATTGATTAGACTACCTTTATTAAGGCCATAATTTTTAAGCAATATATTTTATATCTATGAATCCAAAGACAAGGGAATATAAAGATCTTCTAGTGCTATATCTAAAGATGTGTTCCTAAAAGAGAAGGCAAGGACAAAAGTCAAATGTTTCTCACTAGAAATCATTAAAATTTTTAAATTAATAACTATAAAAAAACTATCCACAATTGTTCTTCATTATCCAAATCATGGATTTATAGTATTTCTTGACTTTTGTTCCTATTAAAGTGAAGAACTATGAATTTTGTTCCTCAAAAAGGGATATAAATAATCTGTAAAATTTTATATATTAAATATTTTAGGGATCTATTATTAGCTATACCTAAAAATAAATATTTTAATATAATTGAGTAGGAAAAACAATTACAACATGTCTCATATAAAATATTAATAGCTCAATCTATAATAAATAACAATCTTGATAATATAGACCTGGAAAATAACATGGAAGTTCAATTAATTCTAACAGTAGAAATTTCCCAGTAATACTGAAATAGAAATGGGGGATAAGAAATTAAAAGCTTAAATAGAAATAGGGAAGATTATAGAAAAGATTAAAAGAAACTATTGCAAAAAAATTTATTTATATAATAAGAAATAGACTGTTATTATCTAATATTAATCCCTTCCATATTAAAGAAAATAGTAAATACAAAATGGAAATTCTCACATTCAAGCTTTCAAAAAAATTTAAAAATAAAAGAGTAAAGTATCTTCAAATACATTGAATCTATCAAAAGACTTTCAATCCTTTAAGAAGTACTTTTTCCATAGAAATACTTGGATTATATTTTATTATAAGGAAAAAAAATATATTATAATATCTGGAAAAAATCAATAAAAAAAGAAGGGAAAAACTTTATCATTATTCTTTTAAATATGGAAAAATTGATGAACCCCATAAATTTTATATACAAAAAAATTCTTTGACAGAAAATAAAAAAAGATAAATTCAATTGGTAGTTATTTTAGTCAAAATCACAAATGTCAAGAGATTAAAGCTACTATTTCAAAATATAGAAATACAACAAATATTTATATTTATAATCACTCTCATTTTCAAAGAAAAACAAAAGCCTGCATTATATTCTATTAACAGTTCAAATATTTAGAAAAGGAATGGACAATAAAGAAACTATTAGAAACATTTTTATTTAATATGAACAAATAATAATAAAATTAATCAAATTATTAAATAGTATAACTCTCAGTTTTTAAGATTATATAGTACTCATAATACTACTACTAGTCTATTTACTCAAGCAGTTAAACATATCAAGTCCAAAATATACTTTACTCCTTGAAACCTATTTACATTTAGAAGATGAGGCTATACTGTTATATGTTTTATATTATTACAAGATTTGGAAAAAGCTCTAAAGTAATATATTTTCATGCATAGTCATAGCTTATATGGAGTGTCAAAAAATACTTTAAAAAAGAACAAAACCTATTATTTAATAGACAATATTACAAAAAGACTTTAGAATCTGATAATGAATCAATACAATTAAATATGTAATAAACAAATAGAAAAATAGAGAAAACTAATATTAAATGCAATAGAAGATTGAAATAGAAGCTTAACTCTAGAAAAGATATTGATAAATCTAATACTAATATAGATGAATTATATATATAAATTAGAAAGAAATTATTCACATATACAACTAAAGCAATGCAATAATCTAGATCCAAAAGAGTAGTGTATATTCTACTAATAGATAGCAATAATGAACTAAAGATGGATCCCTAAAATAGTCGATAGAAATATAAATAAGGACATAAGTCAAGCTAACTTTCAGCTATAAGGTAATATTTTGATTATAAAAATATATATAATTTAATAAAATAATATTATATAATTTTATTTTTTTAAAAAAAATAATAAATAAAATTAATTAAAATATTAATAAATAAATTATTTTTATTTATTTATTTTTTTTTTTAAATGCTGGCTCAATCTTGTTTTATTTATATTTATGCAATATTATTATATAGAATTTTTCTAGGATATACAGTACTACCAGTCTACTACCAAACAAAACTCAATAGAGATAACCTCTCTTAAAAGGAACTTACCTTGCAGCTTGTTGTCACCCCTTTAGTGGAAGCTAACCTGCCAAGGCTGGGCTAGTGCTATGCTAAAATAAATTTTGAAGATGTAAAAGTTGTTTATTGTATTTGTTATCCATTGTGTTATAAATTTGTTAACCAGATACACAAACTGGTTTTTTATAAATTGTTCTTTTTGTGTGAAAATTAGATCTTCTTCTTTGGATTTATACTTGAACTTATTTTTTTTTTGTTTTATAATACCATTTCATACTTTTCATTCTTGAAAAGTCTCACATCTTTGATCTATAGGTCAATAGCACAGTGGTAGTGCTCCCAGGTTGCAATCACAAGGTCCATAGTTCAATACTACTTAAGGATCAAAAATCAAAAATTACCTTCTGATCAGGTTTTACCAGTTATTCTATGAAAGTTGTACCCAATCATCTAAAACAAGATCCAATTAAAATAGGCTGCAGGAAGATGGGACTTCTGACCTTCTGTTGATCAGGGGCTGAGATTTATGGTCGTACTATTGAAAGGATTGCATGAAGAAAGTCTTCTGGTCTAGCCTATCACAGATGCCCCAAGACCTTTTGCCCTGATAATCTCCAGGACCCCCGCTCTTCTAGCTCAGGATATCTCAATCTGGTGCTCTGCTTAATTGAAAATCAGTTAATAAGGACTAATCCGATGCCACAGGTGATAACAAAAAAGGTAACATGTCCCTTTCTGAAGTCTGAGCGAATAATATCTGGGAATATTGAAGGGTATAAAATATCCCATCAGGTACACACGAAAAGGACTAGCTTAGTGAAACAATAATAAAACACAAAAATTAACAAGCTCAATACTAACTAGCCTAGCCACACCATTGATAACTGTGTATTAATCATCCAGCTCCTAGTTAGGTCTGCCCACTTAAGAAGTAATAACTGGTTTAACTAGAACAAATCGCGATAGATTATCATTAATCTGCATGTATATAGAAATATATCGTTTATATGAGATGATTGATATCATGCTACAGATTTAATTATCCACCAAATGTTAAGTTAATTCTTAATAAGCTCACATCTAATACCAGTTGCAGTTTAAAAAAAAAAAAAAAAGGAAAAGCCTCACATTTTTTTGTCCATATTTAATAAAAATGTTTGATGATTTTTGTATATATTAGAGATATGCACTTTTCCTGATTAATTTGTCTTGGATTATTCTTTTGATATTGCAAGTTAGTTCTTTAAAGAATACACCTTTAATGCATGTTGTTAAGTATTTCTTATATCTTAGATTGGTTTTGTTTTTTATCTGATTTGCAAATTTTGAGCTGTTAACTCTATCTGCATGTAGTTCTATATATTTAACTATTGTATTGATTATGAATGTCTTAGTATTTTATCTAGTTTATAGGTACATGTAAGGGTGTGTGTTGGTTTCAGGTTCTTTGTATATCAAGCAGTCCTTGTTTTGATATAATTATAGAGCTCTTGTATATAACTTGCTTTTGGTCAATAGTTTCCCATTCTATATACTAAGGCTGAATTTTCTTAACTTTTAGTTCTTCCAGGTTGTGTGATGATCACTTATATTGGTTGGTTGCAAGTATGTTGTAGTTATAGACCAGTCTGTTTCTTTGATGATTCTGTTACTGAAATAATATTTTGTCCTATTTAGTAGTCTCCATTTTGCCAGATGTATAGTGCTTATTAGCTTTTTTATGATTATTTTTATAGAAACCTTAGTAGGGATATTGTTTCATTGGTGGCTATCCCAATATATTAATTATATATTCCTGCTATCTCAATTTCATATTTCTCTGGTAGCCTACCCTTCCAAGGGTGAATTTGTGCTAGTTTGTTTGCTATTTCATTGTGTTCAATTCTTGAGTGGCCTTTCACTTTGAAGAGTGCCAGCTTTATGTTTTGTACTTTGCACTATTCTGAAATCTATAATAGTATATTGTAGTTTTTCTGTATTTTTATGATCTTTTCAGTACTTTCTCTTTGTGTTTTCAGGATTCCATTAATTACTGCTTGACTATCAGTGAATATATTTGCAGTATGTGTTCAGATAAAGTGCTAAAGGCTGTTAAAATAGTTGCTATTTCTGCCCTGGTTGAAGAGGGGTGTCTAGTTATCTATCCCTGGAAAGTGTGTATCTCTTGATCTGGAGTGATAATGATTTACCTCAGTCCCATGTAGTTTTTGTCTCTGAATTTGGTTAGGGAGTCATCTATGTAAATATCGAAGATTGCATAGTTATTTAGTTTCTCTTTGATTGTTTTTAGGATAGTGAGACTGTCTGTAGGGTCTTTTATTATATTATTTAATTTTTCTAAGCTTCTTTGCAACCTTGTTAGAATTGTGATTTCAGTTTCAACTTCTTGTGAGTTCATGTTATCTTGTGTGTATATTCCAAAAGTATAGTGTTCAAGGAGTTGGAAGATACTCTATTTCTCTATTGGAGTTCTCTGTTTGCAATATGGATTTTGTTTGTTGATATTTTACTTTTTTACACTAGTATGATAATTGATTATTGTTTTGTGGTGATAAAACTGCATTCACCAGTATTGTCATCTAGTATGCTAATATTATAGCCCAAGCATGCCTTAAGGGGGGAGCTTTCTGGTTCTTGAGTATAGTGTTTATATTGTGTTGTGTGTTGATCAATTTTCCATTGTTTCTTTCTAATGACTGTCTTACCTTCCTTGGTGATACAGATCCAATGTGATCTAGTAGTTGAGGTTTCAGATGTTGGAACTCCTTGTTTGAATGTATTTGATAAGGTATTTGGGGAATTAGAATTTTTCTTTCTTTCAATTAGTTTCTCAAACTTTCTGATAATAGTGCTGAATCAGTTGGGGGTTGGGCCTGGAACTATTTTTTTTTCCCATCCTGATGATTTGGTACCAGTTCAAGGGCTTAGTTTTACTTTTGTTTAGTATTGAGCCAGTAAATATAAGGTTATACGTTTTTAGTTCCTGGCAATATTTTGAATAGAATTGTCTACTTATAATTCTTTTTATTGTTATATTTACTTCTTTTATGAGTATCAAGCTATCTATATTTGGAGTGAGAAGGTAAAGCCATGTCTTCTCATGAGTCAGATTATGTCATGTGTAAAGTTCTTTTCTAAATTCATTAGTGGGTATTCTAATTTGTTCGGGATGAACTGTGTTAACCAAATGTTGTTCTGAATAGATTATAGTCTGACTTTTGTTATGTCACCTACTTTATTCTATTTATTAATTCTATTGTACTAATTAGTGGAGTATAGAAGTAGTTGTCTGTTCCCAAGATGTATAATATTGTATTCGTGTTTGTTGAAGAGTATGTTGTTAGGAGCTGTTCTGACTAGACTTAGCTTATATTTGATGATAGATATAATTTTGCTTATAAGTAGGCTACATGCTTTTTCGGAGAGCATCCTGTCATTGTATAAGTATTCTGTATTAAAGATTAGTAAGTGATTGATTACATATTGCATCTGCTTGTCAGTCAGATTTTTTATTTTTAGCAGGGATTTGGTTTTTTGAATTTCTGTTTAATTAGAGTTTTTTGGTAATTGTTTCTATCAGAACTGTCATGTCATACTTCTAGAATCCTAATAGGTGTTCCTGGGGGCAACCATGTATTGTGTAGTCTTCCATTGTTATGCCTTGATTGAAATCACTATCATGTCTATTTATAATGAATAGGTAGAACTTCTAAAGATTGATTTTTATGTCATTTAGATGATAGAATTTTTCAGCTTTTCCTATGATTTGTTGTATTTTCTTTCTGTTGTCAGTGATCCAGATAGTATTATTCATATATGCACTGACAACTGTGTACACCTTTTTTTGTAGCCATTCTTTTTTTATTTTTCTACAATTTTTAGTAGTGATAGTGTAGCCAGAGAAGTTTTTGACAATGTAGGAGATTAGGGAGTTGTAGAAGATATGCTATAAGAGATGAGAAATTGTGTTGCCTTGATCGATACCATATTTGATCTCATATTTCTCTATGGATTTGTGACATGTCAGTACAATATTGTCTTTGATTAAGAATGTTTATGAGTATATTTATTATTGATGTTGGGATCTTGATTCATTTGAGAGCTTTGGTAAGTATTTCCAGGTTTATAGAGTCAAAGGCTTTTGACATATCTTGACTGAAAATCCAGGCCTGTTTTTTGGTTTTTTTAGCATGTTCGATATATTGTTAATAATATGAATAGGTTCTTGTGTACTGTTTCCTGGGAGAGCTACCCAGTTTAGTTTTGATAGAATTGTGTGTTCTTTTAAACACTGAGCTATTCTGTCAGTGATGATTTTGATGAAAATTTTTCTTCCAGCATCTAAAAGGGTGATGGGTCTTATGATGTCCAAGTTGTTTTGCCAATCTTTGGGTTTGAGTATAGGGTAAATACTACCTTTGTTCCATTCTATGGGAGTAGTACCTTCCTTGATAATGTGATTGAAAATATTTCTTATTTCTTCTAAGGCCTTTTTACTGAGTTTTTTAAAGGCTAGGTATGGAATTTGATTTCTTCCTGGTGCTGATTTGTTGCTTCTATCTCTGATTGCTTTCCTTAGTTCTTCTTTTGATATTTTTGTAATAGTTGAGCAATACCATTTGGGATCGAAGGAGTTTTTGGGCAAGTATTCTTGTTCCCATGCTGGGTATTCTGTTAGTTGTTTGATATTTCTAGTAGGTGTCCATTGTTGAAAGTGTTTTCTAACCCTGGATTTGATTTCTTTTGGTTCTTTTATTATGTTGGTTTCCTCTTCCTCCACGATTAGTTTATCTAGAATAATGGCCCTATAAGGTCTGTCTAGAATGCTGTTTATTATTGCTCATTTATTAGTTACCAGAAATAGTTGTCTAGTTGCTATTCTTTGTTTGATTGCTTGATTTTGTTTTCTGTAGGTTATAGCCTGAGCAATGACTTTGGGTGCTTATATTATTTTCTGTAGATGAGTGATCCATTGTAGAATAAAGTCATTGGGATGTTTTTTTGTATGCTGAGTAACTGTTATTGGACTTCTATGTCTATTGCTTAAGGAAATTTTAGTATTTTGAGCATAGGCTTGTTAGTTTTTTGTTATTGTTTTTAGTTTATTTCAAAGGAACTGCTGTGTTATCAAGAGGTCTTTTATTTGCCACTCTTCTTCTTGTATTCTTTTCCTTTGGTGAGATTTTCTTTTGGGGATGTATAGTTTGACAGCCTTGAGAATATGATTGTATATAGTATTCCACTACTTATTGATTGTTACTGATTTATTGCCTTATTTACTGAGCACTTTATCTACTTCTCTGCTGAATGTTTCTCATTGTTCACTGTTTGCCAGTTGCCAGTTGTATTTGTGGTTGGGCTTGTGATAAGTATTGTCTTGAGGTAAGTTAAGTCACCATACTTCTATTTCCATAGTTGCTAATCTGTGGTCACTGAGAATTAGAAAGTTTAGGGTTTCTCCAATATATACTTTTCTACTATACCAAGAGGGGAAAATATTCATCCAAATTTGATTGATTCTGCTACTGCTGTTGTTATGGTTCCATGTGTACTCTCTCTTTATAGGGTTGTGATATCTATAGATATCTTCTAATCTATGGTCAGTAAGTATCTTTATTTGAGAGCCAGAGGATCTGTTTGATATGCTACGGTTTCCAGTACTAGTTTTGTTCCATGCTGGGTTTGGTACACCATTGAGATCTCCTAGTACTAAGAAGTTTCAATTCTTTTGTATTATTCTTGAACCCATTGTCTTAGTTTGTTTAAGGTTTCTAGTTATCTCTTATCTCTATGGTCTGCATGAAAGTATACTCCTATGATTTTAAGTTTTTATTTCTTTGGAAAGGTTAAATCAGCATGAATGAGTCTTTCTTGCCATGAATTGTGGTTGTATACATAGCTAACTATTTCTTTGGTGAGCATAAGGTTCAGGCCTTGTCCAATCATTTTTTCATTATTATGGGTAATGATGAGTCCCTAAAGTATTTAGCATATAAAATTTTACAGATCACTTATGTCCTTTTTTGAGGGACAAAATTTATAGCTCTTCATTTTAATAGGGACAAAAGTCAGGAAATGCTATAAATCAATAATTTAGATAATGGAGAACAATTATAGGTAGTTTTTTTATAATTATTAATTTAAAAATTTTAATATTTTCTAGTGAGGGATATTTGACTTATGTACCTGCCTCTTCCTTTAGGGACCCATCTTTAATTGTGTAACCATAGTATGTGATATAGTCGATTTGTCCAGTGTTTGGATTGATAGTAATTTCCATTGATTTCTGTTATGACTATTATATCCAATTTCATTGTGACATACTATTTGAATCATATTTCTCTTTTGTGCTTGTTAACTGGGTCCTAAATATTATAGGTAGTTTTTGTCTATGTATTATTTGTTGTAATATAAAGAAGTATTGGTATAAAATGGGGAGCCACATCTTTTATTAACATATATGCTGTACAGATTTCACGAATACAATGGCAGATATTTACTGGATTACTATTAAAGGATCTGTACAAATCCCTTATTATATATTTGTCAACAAGTAATTACAGTATACATATTTTGAAGTAGATCTATCTATATGAGTAGCTATATCTATTCTATCTCTATATACAACTACTACCTATTTAAAAAGATATGTAATTTCTTCTTAATTATTTCCAGAACAATTTTAATTATTGTAAGAGTGGTCTGGTTATCAGGCTATCGAATTTTTTTTATCCTGACCTTCTCAGTATTTTAAGTCCTTCGGAGTGGTCCATGGATTTCTTCTTCTACCAAGGCTTCTAATAGTCAAGTCTGTAAAATCCAGTACAGTTATATACTTGAATTCTTGAACAGATACTTCAATACTAATGCAGAGAACCAGAGTTTGTTTTCGTTTGATTTACCATTCCTTTCTTTAGTGGTATGCTACTGATTCAATATCTATTCTTCTTATTATCCTTATTTGATAATGCGGCTGTGTCAAGGGATAATTCTACCCAATTTTGAATATTCAGTCTTATTATAATCTATATATAGACTGACTTGTATTATACAGGAACTCTAGTTGACTGTTAAGACAAGCTATACATGAAAACATCAGTTATGTACAGTTGTGCCAATAATACAGATCATTATCTACTTTTAGAAGTTGTCCCCTGGAGGATTTTATCATGGTTCTTGTGATTTGATCTGTGGAGTGCTAACCACTGCACTATAGATCTGTAGGTCCATCTTAAAAACTTATTAATAAATAAAAAATAAAATTAATTTATATTATTTTTATTAAGTTAAAATTAAAATTAAGTTTTAATTAAATTAAATTTAAAATATTTAATATTTTTTATTAAATTTAATTTTTTTTACTAATAGTTATAAGTTAATATTTAAAATAATATTAAAAACTATATGTATATATAGAATATTTTTATTAATACTAAAAAATATATTTTAAACTTAGATTTAGATTTTCAAAAATTAATAATATTTATTTTTTAATTATTAAAAATAATTTATTTTATTAATTATTTTATGTTACACAAATATTAATCTCGTAGCTCTGGAGAAATATATGACATTTTTTTAATAATTATATTATAAATTTTAATTTTTTTATTATAGAATTTGATAAAAAATTTTATTTTCTCTTTGTTTATTCTTTAAATTTCAAAAAAATTTCACTATTAATAAACTTTGATTATAAAGAAAAATCTCTTTAAATTTAAAAAAAGAACTTAGTGAAAAAACCATCAATTTCTTTTTTAAGAAATAATTTTGTCCTTTATCACCTACAGAACTTTAGTTCTTTTTATATTATTTTTATTATTTATAAATCACGAAATTCAAAATTTCAAAAAAAATGTAAACAAGATTTGCATAATAATCACTTAATTTAAAGTTTTAAAAAATAAAAAATAAGTTGTGTAATGATCAATCAAAAATTAAAATATCTGACTGTACAATGTGAAAATTAAAAATTCCTTCAAAAAATCAAAAATATTTCAATATTAACAATCTAAATTAATAATATCTTCAACTAAATTAGCTGGATTATAATCTCTTTATCACTTTTATTATTTTTTTTATTTTTTATAATAATAAAAGATTCTATTATTAATATTTCATTATATAAATCAATAACTTTTTCTATATTAAGAATATAATGACTATTATTAATATTTTTATTTTCTTTTAATATTTCTTCAATAGTTTTAATAATTTCTTCTTTCTCAAAATCATTTTCCAATAAATAATAAGCATTAGTAATTAGATCTATAATCTTATTATCTGAATAATTATTTTTAAAATAATTTATTTTATTTTTTGAATTTGAAATTAAATATCTATAAATTTTTGCTATTAATTCAAGACTTCCAGTATTCAAATTTTATTGTTATTTTTCAATCATATAATTCAAAGTAGAAAAAATTCTTTTACAACTAGATGAATCTAAAATTATAGAAAAAAATTTTGTTGATTTTTTCTTGATAGCCAGGTTGCAAAAATTCAGATTTATAAAAATCATATAATTTTTACTATTTTTTTTTTTATTATTATCTGTATCTTTATTTGAAAAGATGGAGTTGGCTTCTTCTTTAATAATTATTTTAGAAAAATATGTCATAACAGGTTCTAGATAAGAAGAACATTTATTTATTAAATGCTGATTAGGTTTTTGTGATTTTCCATTTTCCTAAAATTTTTTACAATAATTATAAGTAACTTGATAATATCTATTACTTTTTTGTTTATCTTTTTTAATATGATTTCAAACTGAACTATTTGATCTATGAAGAAAAAGACATCTTTAAAAAAAAATTTTTTTTTAAAAAAAAGATGACAAAAATAAATAAAATCTCATATTACTATAAATAAATATACAGTATAATAATTAATCAGAAATTTTTTAAAGTAGATCTTTTGATTAAAATTTGTATATTATGTTCTTATTTTCAGTTATCAAATTACTTATGTCCTTAGTTTCGTTTATTAAATTGACTTTTAGTTATAAAATTGATTTTTGATTATAAAAAATTGACCTTTAATTATAAAAAATTGCCAATCAGTTATAAATTGATTTTTGATCATAAAAATTTAATTTTTAATTATATAATTATGTCCTCTAACCTAAAGTCTAGAGGGGACATAAATCCTTTTTGATTATAAAACTTTCAATTATAAGACATACACTAATATTAGACTTTAGGAATCTATCTTTATATACAGTATATATTAATTGTTATATAATTGAACACAATTTTTTTTATAAAAAAAAACTCATTTCACTTATCCCTTAACAATATACAAAAAAAGTATTCACAAAAAAGTTTTATACTTTTGAACTAATAAAGTCTTATTACTTTCTTTAAAACAATTTGAAAGATAATTTCAAGAGTTCTTCTTCACCTTTCTTTTTTGTTTATATTTCTTTTTAAACAAAAACTTGACTTCCAGTAATTAAGAAAAGTCATAAAACATCTTTTTTATCTATGGCAAGAAAGTTTTAAAAGGAAGAAAACCAATAGTAAAGTATTGAAAATCTATTTTCTGAAGCAAGAATATAACTAGAGTGTTTTGCAGTAGATAAATAATTGAACAAAAACCTAAATATGAAAACTTATCTCTCAACTATTGTTTTTCTCTTAGAGTCACTCAATTTTTAGAGTTTTGAAGAATTTGCTTATTCCAGTTAAACCCTAAATTTTAAAGTGATACAAAATTGATATAACTTTTGCTAAAGGTGATTGTTTAATACAAAACAAATTGATAGCAGAATGTAAATAGCTTCTACTAGTTACATAATATATTTTGATACCATTATTGATAAAAGAAAGAGAAATCAATGATATAAACTTTTTTACTTCTTCAAATAAAGTATAATTTAAGTAAAGAAATCATAAGGCCATTAGAATGGACACTAAATTCTCTAAGTAATAAAAAGATAATTATTTATTCAAACTAAGTCTTCAACTTCTTATTATTCTGGTAAGGCAAAGTACATAAAGGTGATTATTTTCTAATCCTGATTAGACTGTAAAACTGAAAAGCAGAGGGATATAAGATACTACCCTTATTTAGAATTGAGAATATATTTTTTCAGATATTATATAATAATATCACAATTGAGACAAATATCAGTAAAATTTCTTTAACTAAATATGACTGCTAAAAGATATCATGAGTTATATAATATGACTAAAAAGCTATATAAGAATCTGAGATCTACTATTAACTATTTTTTTCTATACAGATGAATACAAAATTAAAATCAAAAGAAAGAAAGTATTGAACAAGATACTGGATCTGAGTAGGTGATAAGTATCTTAGATAATTATAAAAAATAATCAAAATTATAAATAAATAAGTTTCTTAAATGATTAGAAAAAAGAAAAATATCTTAGAAAAGTTGACTTTTAATGAGAAGAGGTTTCCAGCAGAAGTCCTTTGGAAAACATGAAGTGCTTTTATTTTTATTTTTTATTTTTATATAGCATGTTTATGCATTTTTAGATATTTTTTCTTTCTTTTTTCTTTTCCTTTTCCTTTATAATTTCTTGAAATTAGTTTCTTGAAGAATAAAATGTAGAATTAATTTGTTAGTAATGATAGATAAATTAGGAAAGTATTCATTCAAAAACTATTATAGAGCAAAATATTGTCTCCAGATTGTACTTAAAGGCTGAAACTTTTTTTAAAATTAAAAGCCATTAACAAATGTATTAGTATAAAATTTAGTTTAGCCATAATGCAATTGCTCTATATATTCTTATTAGTTTTTATAATGATTAATAAATACATAAGTACTGGCCTGACTACAGGTTTAAAAAAAAATTTAATATAACTTTTTTTGTTGATTCTTTAATCATATATAAAAAAGATGTTTACAAGAAGTTTTTATATTTCTATACTAATAAAAGTCTATTAATTTTCTTAAACCAACTTAAAAAAAACTTCAAGAGTTATTTCTACTTGTTTTTTCTCTTATTAATATTTTACTTTTAAACAAAAACTTGACTGTCAATTATTGAAAAATCAAGTTATACTTTTTTTATCAATGGTAAAAAAGTTTTAAAAGAAATAAGAACTAAATTACAACTATTTTATATTATAGAAAAATAGCTCAAAGTGGTTTTGATTACAAGAGACAACTTTTCTACTCTCTTATTACTATCTATACTCTAATAATATTTATTTTTAGATTTTTTCTAAAAAATTTTACCTATATTAGTTTGATCTTAAATCTTAAGTAATATATAATTTCTTATACTATAATTAAACAGATAAAACTTATATTAGTAATAAAAGTAAACAAGCTCTTATTGGATATCTTACATATCTAAATAGATTTTCTTAATATCTATAAGAATATTATAAGCTATTTGTATTTTGGTATAAATAAATATAGAATATGTAACCTCATATATCAACAAATATTAAAAAAAAAAATAAATTAAAATAGAATATATTGGATAGATAACAAAAATCTCTTCTGTCTCTTTTATCTACAGTTATAATTTGATAATCTGAATATTATTTTTTGGAAGATTTTTATATACTCACTTTTTCATTATAAAATGATAATATTGTCAATTAATAATTAATGTTATTATAATTAGATTTGTATATCTTTTCTCTTTTTAAAATTTTTGATTTTAATACTAGTGGTATTAAAGTTTTATATGAAGAATTTTCAACATTAGTAGTGTTGATACTTCAAATGAATTCTTAATATATTGGTTCTTCTTTTTAGAAAATAAGAATAAACTATTTAGTAGGCTTAAGCCCTAAAGAGTACTGTATCATATTCAGGTTTAGGTTTTCTTTTTTTAGTTAGTTTGTTATAGTAAAGAGAAATACTTATATCAAACAATTATATAGTTATTCTATTCTAATTAAATAAGATATAAATAGTTTATTTTTTATACTATTTAATGATTTATAAATTTTTGGTAGTATAAATAATTATTTATCTCAGTTATCTCTTGATATTATCTTTATTAATAATTCAGAGTTGTTTGTTTTTTTATTTATATTTAATAAAGTTTTTTTTTAATTAAGATACTGTATATATAATAAAATAACTTTCTGATATTAAATATGTTATAATCAAGCAATAATTAATAGAATTCAAAAAAATCAAGAAAATATAGAAAAAGTTATTAAAACTTAGAAAAATTCCAATTTTTCACTTCAAATTAAAAATACATTATATGTAAATATAATTATATAAAATTATTTCTTAATAAAGTAAGATATTTCAAAATTAAATATAATGAAATAGTAAAATAGTTAGCATAAATTAATATGTAAAAAGATATAAATCATATAAGAAAATAATTAAAATATTAAAAATCTAAAATTTAACTTATAAAATAATATCATAATAAAACATTTTTATTAAAATATCATTTAAGATAATTATGTAAAAATTGATTCAAAAGATTTATTAAACTAAATAAAAATTATTTAATAGAATAGAATATAACTATAGTGAAAGAGTTATCAAAAAAATAATTAGTTAATAACTATTATCTACTTGCAACTAATCTAAATAAGTGATTACTATATAGACTAAGAACATCAAAAATTAAAAAAGTTCTATCTTAGCATTTAAAACAATATGTTATCTATTAAGAGCAAACTATACACAAAATCTCTATCCTTATAAGAAATAATATATATACAGTATCAGATGCAATAAATAAGAGATTAATATATTCCTTTCTTTGCAATTAACCCAAATTGATAACAGAAAAATTTTTAATTAGTACAATAACAAATCGTATAAAAATATTAAAGAATACTTGGTAACAAGTATTAAAAAAGCAATCTTCAAAGAACTTGTGCACAATATCAATATAATCATTTTAGATAGATTAGTCAGGAAAAGTTGTATCCCCATAATAAATATTAATACCATTAGATACCATTACAAGATCTGGATAGAGAGATGCAAAACCTTTCAGAAATGAAAAGCAAACATTAGCATTACTAAAAAAGAAAGAAAAACAAGTAAATTATGAAATCAAAACTGAAGACCCTCTATTGAGTTTTATTTAGTAAAAAACAGGTAGTATAATTTAGGGTAATACTCAATGTAATGATGTTGCATATATGTATACAAATAAAACAAGGCTGTGTCAGCATTAAAAAAAAATATGGAATTTTTAAATTGTTAAAGTTGAAATTTATTATAAAACACAATGGATGATTCCAAACTTTTGCTAACCACTGTATTTGTAATTTGAATTAAATTTTTATATAGTGTTTAAAATATCAAAATGCCTATAAAGTTTTAATATTACTTTTGGGTATTTAATCAGGGTACTCGAAAAGGCTACGTATGCTTGCGAGCATTGTCATTGGAACAAGAAAACAAATGTTATAACGAAAGAATTCACTAAAACGGGACCAAACATTGCCTCGATGATATTCGCATTATCATCTATATTTTTAAATATCAAATTTTAGTAATTTTCGATAAAGTTTTTTTTTAATTTCTTTATCTATCTCATTTTATTTATATCGAATACATAATCTTTTTAATTAAATAATTAAATTAATACTTTAAACGCAAAATATTATATTTATAGTCCTTGAATTAATAATAGTCCACGGACTTTTTCACACTTTCACAATTACAAGTAAGTTCAAAGAGGGTCACGATTAATATCTTTCCACAATGCATTTAAAGCGTCCAAAGTGCCGGTAATCGCTCCAAGGAACGCAAAAGTTAACGTGAAAATCACCCACGATTTTTCTTTCCATCCGTTCAATCGACTCCATCCAAACAATCTTATCCAAAACATAATTGGCATGATACTTATTAGAATTCCATTTCCCATTGATCCCAATAATGCCATAAGATCGGAGAAATAGGGCAAAGTAACTGCAACGTAGACGGTGAATAAAACAGTAAATGACCGAAATAGCGCTCGGCATATAAATTCCCTGACTTTACCCAAGTTTGACACATTAATGCCGATATAGTTTTCGATTTCTAGGGCAAATGCCGTTTGATAGATTGGCAAGGCAAGTAGAACATGAACGGTGATCATTAATATGGATATGTTTACAGCAAACCCCGGGGGGAGATTAAGATAGATGGGCGAGAGAGTGGTCTGACCATATGTAAGGTAAGCGGGAATGCCGATTAATAAATACATAATTGTAACAGTGAGTGTAGCAAGGTTTAGGACTTTTGACCAATCACGTGGATATTTCATGCTATTGTGAAAAATATATACAGTAAATATAATAAATGAGAATCATTCGTATAATACGTATAGGCAAACATTTTACATAATTCACCTAGCTTCCACATGAGGATAGATACCATTACCCCCATAGCTGAAACTAAAAGTAGCCAAAGCTAAAGGAATATCTCTAATGTTATAGAGATCGTGTTGATTCTGTGAATTCTTGGAATATTCGTTAACCGAGATGAAGGATACGACTAACACGACAAATACTGTCGTTAATGCTCCAAACACACTACAAAAATTATAAATTAGAATGGAAAATTGGGGCATGAGACCAAACACGTGACCAACCTTAGCCAAACAGCTTCTCTCATCGTTTTCAATAAAACAAAGGGAACACACATAATTGCACCACAAATATAAATCCAATATTTCACTTCAATATTAATTCCAATGTTGCTAAATAACGAATGGAAATTATCTCCGGCTAAAACAAGGTATAGAATAGGGCATCCTAGAGTAATAGCATTAGAAAAGAATCCAATCACATAAAGTCCAACTTTTCCAAATGCATCACTGGCTAAATCTGACATAGAAGTTCTTCTCATCTTTCTATAAATGAAAAAATTAGAAGAATATCAACTCCATTATCACGTGACAATACCGGTACAGTACTTACTCATTGTGATATAAACATTCGATCATCTTTATATTCGCGTAGACCGACATTATCGCAGAGAGTAATAGAACAATCACCGACGACCACCCGCCTTGCCGGATAGCATAGGGAATTCCAAGGGTTCCTGATCCAGCAAGTAAACATCTGAAATTCCACAATAAGAATGTAAATTCCTCAATTTCGATAGTGCATCATATACATATAGCGTGAACCTACACGATATTAATATAAGCGGACCAATTCGATCCTTTATGTTCATTTTCATCGATAACTTCGACGAAACCATCGTTTGTTGCTAGATTTAATAAGAATGTAAGCTACTAAATTCGGATAATTTGGATAACGTCCCTATACAAATAAAATTCAAATGATAACCGACCAAATTTTATTGCACCATAATTTGGCCGTTCTTCGTGATCACGTAAAGTGGAAGATTCAATTATTCCTTCTCGGTTCATAGTCCGACTTTCAAAATAAACAAAATAAACAAGCTGTTTACTTTTTTCGTAAAAAAGAATTTCATTTATGTGAGAAATAAATCTTTTAATATATCATCAGAAGTTGATCGCCATAGTTAACAGATTGTTAGCAATAAATGATGAATATTGCGTTATCAACTGGTCACTGAATTAAATCATGTGATATAAATCCGCTTAAGGCATTGTTGCGCCATTTAAATGATTGCGTTGATTACCCAACATTTGCAATCTCTGTAATCTCTACAACAATAGAAGATTTCTTTTTATAAATCTCATCTAATTATCTGAACCCATCAACAAATTATGCTTTTTATTGTTTTTAATGGTTGATTTGTAGTCAAGGAACGATGATTATGCAGAAACGCCCAAAGATGTATGTAGTGCACGCGTAACGTGAACAAATTATTCGTGTGACTTTATTTTTTAAAATTGGAAACGAATATTAAATAAAAATTTTATTTTTATATTTATATAACTTACAATTATGTTATTATAGTATCTTTATTAAATAAGTAATAAAATAATCAATATTATTATTACTAAAAAAAATACTCTTTATTGATTCTTTTTTTAAATCTTTTTGATAATATTATTGAAAAAAAAAATAAACTGATTCTTAAGCAAAATAAAATATTATTTTAATAAATTTCACCGGGTTTTATTATACTATACTGTATAAATAACTTCTATAATATTAATAGAAAAGATCAATATATTAATTTTTTTTTCAAATTTAAAAAAAAATAAAAAAAAAATATTAAACTAATTTATAATTACAAAAAATTCTTTCTGCTGATCCTCTGACTACACATAAAAAAGATGTTCACAAGAAGTTTTAATACTTATATGCTAATAAAGTCTTAACACTCTCCTTAATCCAACCTGAAGGGAATCTTTAGAAGTCACCCATACCCCCTCTTGTTTACAATTAACTTCGAGTAAACTGAACTCTTGTGACCCATAAAATTTAGTTCATACCCTTACTACTGATGACAAGAAAGTTACTAAAGGAAGAAGGACTACTGGTGTAGTACCTGTTACCACTATTTTGAAGCGAAAGAACAAGACAAGATATAATAGAGGTTTTGTGCCAGTCAAGAACTTATAATTTTCCCTTAACTCAATCTTTTGGCCTCTAAGAGCTCCCACTTCATGGCTTTCTGGAGAATTTTGCCTATCCCAGTTTGACCCTGAATTCTAGAGTAGCACAAATTTCACTAATTATGATTGGTAGATACAAAACACGTTGGATCAGATTGATAAACAAGCTCCCATTGGCCACCTCATATGTCTGAATGCATTTCCTCAGCTCTATATGAACCTGAGATCCACTGTAAGTTATATAGCTTTTATGCAGGTGGATACAGGACACAGTCATCTCCTACATTACGGAAGAAGGGAAAGAGAGAGAAAGAACAGACTCAGGAATAAGAGGACTCGTGTATTGATAGAAGTAACCTAACATACTTACAATAAGACAAATTTAGTATAATGCGATGTTGAAAGAACATTACAAGCTCTCAAGAAAGCACAATACCCAGGACACAAAACTAAGTTCAGAACAAGAAACAAATAGGACTAAGAGATATAACAGGCCCTACAAAAAGAAGGATCATAACCAATATCTTATATCAAGATTCTTAACATGACCCCACTCCAGCATAACTATTTAGGTTGCTAGTAGCATCCATCAATCTTACTCTTTGTAAAAGTACGAGTTGAAAATGACTGCCAGATTGAAAGACCCCCTAGAGACTTAATCTAACTTTAGAAGAGTTGCGTCTTCTTAAATAAGTAGCTTATGCTTGAAGCTGGCATTATCTCTAGGACTAGGTTGTCAACCTATCATAGTTTTAAGGTCCCTTCTAGCCATAGGTCCCACCTGATTTTTGGACAAGTAAACCCCTAGGCAAAGTATCAAATGAGATAATATCAATAAAGCTGGTATCTGAAACCATATCCCTCTCTAGCCGGAAGAAAAATATCCCCTCTCTCTTTCAAAGATGAAAAGACACAGCACTTCGGTGAATAATTTGTATATGTTAAATTTCCTTGAAATTAGTCTCAGTGTATAGTCAGTAGTAGAAAAATCTTTGGTTCTTGCATAACAGCATCTATTTTATTTCTTTTATTATTTACTGCATTAGCCAAAAGATAACCTTAGACTAGTTCTCTTCTCCTTGGTGAAGTAGCAAAAAGCAATCCACTAAACTGTTTAGTTTTAGGTAGTTTATTAACCCTTATAATATCTATGATACTTTCAATGTAATTTTAAATTTGTCTTTATTAATGCTAATAAATATAATGTGCTGACAATTAAAAAAAAAAAAAAAACTAATTTATAATTAAAAAAGTCAATATCAGCTTTGTTAAATTTATAATCAAATTAATAAAAATTAAAGTTTTTTTAAGATAAAAAATTTTTAAATTAAGTAAACCTTAATATATTAAGATTTTAAAAAATATAAATATACTTAAAAATTAAATAATCTAACACTATATGTATACAATAAAAAATAATCTATTTATAATAAATTAAATAAAGATAATATAAAGATAAAATATTAAAAACCAATAAAAAACTCTTTTTACTAATCCTCTGATCATATACTAAAAAGATCTTTACAAAAAGTTTTTATACTTCTTTACTAATAAAATCTTAATACTTTTTTAAAACAACTTGAAGTATGATTTCAAGAGTTACTTTTATCCTTTTCCTTTTATTTATAAATCTTTTTACTTAAAAGCTTGACTTTTAATAATTAAGAAAAGTCAAGTAATACCTTTGATACTAATGGTAGAAAAGTTCTCAAAGAAAGAAGAACTGATTATAAAGTACCTAAAGGCTTATCTAATCTTTGAAATAAGAGATTTATAGAGATTTTTTGTAGTAAAAAACTTATTTTCTCTCTTTTTGATTATATTGATTCTCTTAAAGTTTTCTATTTCATAGTTTTCTAGAGAATTTTGTCAACTATAGTTTATCTTAAATTTTGAATAGCATAAATTTTCATTAAAAGTAATTGGATAATATAAAATATATTAGTTTTTGAAATATAATCAAGTTTTTATTGATCACATTTATGTATTTTGATACTATTATTGGTAATTAAAAAAATATTACAAAAATGTTAGTTCTCAAAAGTTCGAATTTTTTAATAAAAACTTTTATAATATCAAAAAATCAAGTAATACAGTAGGTAATGTGAATTACAAACTCCTATCTCTTATTTAAGTTTTTTAGGTAGTAATAAAGCTTTAATAGAAATAAGATAAGATCCAAATACTTTCTTTGAAATATTTTAATTTAATACTTACTTAAATAAAAGACTAGTTGGATTAATTTGTTTAATATTGCAAACAGTAAAAAAGAAGATTTTTTTCAAGATTCAAGTAAAATAAAAAGGCTATTCCAATCAAACAAATTCTTTTTGAAAAAATATTGTTATTATTTTTAAATTTTTTTAGTAGACCTTGAATTGTTTTTTTCCCCTAATCAATTTTTTCCTTTTTTTTTTTTAACTTTAATTTATTGATTTTCAGGACAATCAATATAACAAACTATTAATAATAATTATAATAGATATAGATCATTGTCAATTTATTAGAGGAGTACAATATTGTTCTCAAAATCTAATTTGGAATACTTATATATGAAGATAAGTTAGTTACTTTGTGAAAGTTTGTAAACTATTATAGATTTTATTTTAATTTTACAATAAAGACAAACCATTATAATATAATTGCAGGTTAAAAAAATAAAAAAATAAATATAAATATATTAATTAAATATATTTAAAAATAAATTAATACTTATTTACATAAATAATAAAGTAAATTTTTAATTAGAATAAAATTATTAAAAAAATATATAAATAATAAATAATAAAATAAATAAATAAATATCATTATTATTATTTATAATTTTTTTAAATATAAAACTAATCTATTTTATTGAACTCAATCTAATTAAATATTATTTAAATGAAATAAAAACTTTATATACTTTTTTTCACAGACTTTTTCTGCTGATCCTCTGATCACACATAAAAAAGACTTTCACAAGAAGTTTTATATTTTTGCATTAATATAGTCTTACCACTTTCTTTAAACCAACTTGAAGAAAACTTCAAGAGTTATCTCTATACCCTTTCCCTCTTGTTTTTACTCTGTTTCAAACAAAAACTTGACTGCAAGTAACCAAAAAATCAAGCAATACTCTTCTTATCAATGGCAAGAAAGTTCCGAAAGGAAGAAGAACTAATGTACAATTATCTCATATTGTAGAAAACCAATATAGAGTGTTGTTTATGACAAGAGACTCCTCTCCCACTCTTTTTGTCATTGTTTGCACTCTAATAGTGCTTATTTCTGGGTTTTTCCGAGAAATTTTGTCTACTTTTGCTTAATCCTGAATTTTGAGTAGCACAAAGTTTCTTATATATGATTGGATAAAAATTTTTTATATTAGTAAAAAATGTAAACAAGCTCCTATTGGTTATCTCATGTGTCTGAATGCATTTCCTCAGCACCTATAAGAATCGGGGGTCCACTATAAGTTATTGGGCTTGGTGCAAATAGATACAGGACACAAAATTTTTTATGTCATGAATAACACAGAAAGAAAAGAAGCTGGTTCAGGACACATTAAACAGACAATATCCTTTTCTCTCCTCCCATCCCCCTCCAGCAATATACCATAAGAAACATAAAGGTCAGTATCTTTTTGAAAGGTTTTTGATATATTTAGTCTTTCATTAGAACTATCTTTTTCACAAAGCCACAACACCAAGTTCATTTGAACAAGATTTGAACATATCTATATAAAAAAAATATTTTTAAGTACTAGTGAAGTTAAGGCTCTACATAAGAAATTCCCAACATCAGTGGTACTAGGTAACTCAGGTAAATTCTTGGCACATTAGTCCCCTTTTATAGGGTAACAATAAGCCACCCAGTAGATTTAGGTTCTAGGAAGTGTCGTGACTTAGTAGAAAATTTAATATAATGTGAATTGTCACATCTCCCCATTATTTTCAAAGTTTTGTTTTTGTAAATAGAAAATCTACACTAGATAGTTATATAATTATCTTATCCTGGTTGGGCGAGATGTAAATAGTTAGCTCTTTGTACTATTCATTGATCTGTAAATCCTTAGACAGTATGGATAATTATTTATTCCAATTGTTTCTAGACTTTTTCCTTACCTAAATAAAGTCTTCATCGTTATGATGTAGGGATGAGCTAGTATTTAAAAAAAAAAAAAAACTTTATACACTTTTTTTTATATATTTATCTATATACTATTTACAATAAAGTCAATTATATAATAAAAACTTTTTTTTATAACCATCCCAAATCTTAAAAATTCTTTTTTGGGAATTTTTGAAAAAAACACCAAGAAAAGATGTTTTTTTGCAACAGAAACTCCAATATTACAACCAATTCTCAATAAGAATAGAATACATATTAAGATATAAAAAAAGAATAAATAGAAACAATACTTCATGGAAAATTCAACTATATATAAAGAAGCCTAACTTAGAAACTAATACATAAGTCTCAAGCTACTTAGCAAATAATCAATAATCAATAAACTGAATCATTCCAATAAATAATATATAAATAAGCTTTAAATCCAACCACAGAATCAGTAAAACTGAATAGTCAAGCAATCACATTTTCATTATGGTGCAATCCAGTGAAGCAAGAAGATAAACAAAATACTTATAACCAACCAATCCAAGCTGAAGGATCCAATATCTTTAGAAGCAAAATAGTAAGAATAATAACACAAATAAGAAAATGGACATATAAGATCAAGAAGACTTTGAAACTGCATAGTTTATAATAAGAAAATGTAAAAACAAAATAATCTCTTCAAATAATAGCGAATCAGAGCCAAATTTCCTCTTCAATGGGTCAATAAGATATAGCAGAAAAAGATACAAAGTAGAAATCTTGATTAACTTAATCAAAGCAAAATAATTCATCAAAAAATTGAACATATTAGCATGACTTTCAACTCTTCAAGTCTTCTGATAGAATATAGTGAAAGAAAAAGTGAAGAAATAAAAATTATTACTATTTTTGGTAATATATAAATTGCTCAATATACTATTATTATCAATCTACTTGATATGAATAACATAAGACTATTACACATAGAAATCACATATTAAATAATTGATAAGAAAAATTCAATTGTGATATAAGATATTCTTCTGAATATAAAATTTATCAAAGTTAAACAAGCCTTTATCAAATATAGAGAAGTCTAGAATATCACTATAAAAATACAAAACCTTTAACAATATATCACCATAATCTTTGTAGACAAAACTATCAAAAACAAATTAGTGGATCTCAGAAATATACTTATTAAAGAGATTCAATTAGAATTAATAATATAATATAGTTACTTATACAAATAAAATAAAGGCAGGAAATTGTCACTAAACTCATCAACCTCCTTCTAAACATCTTAACATAGGATCTTAAATATATTCTTTCACAATACAAAGGATATATATATTATATTTCAAGAATTATAACAATAGTATATAAGCTTAAAAGATGTATAGTTATTAATTTTAATATATATGAAGACCTTTTTGAAGTAGTATAAAACAAATATACCATGGGAAAAACCTAGCTCTCTTTTACTTTAATCTCTATTAAAATATATGCAATCTATAACTTAATCTCATATATAGCTATAGACTATTCAATAAAAATCAAATAACAATAATGAAACAATTATAATAATGAACAAGCTCCAAATTTGAGACTTTCTATAATAAATTCCAATCAGTAAAAATAATAATAATACACACCCTCCACAAATCCAAACCCCAAAGAAATACAAGAGCTGGCTCTTATATTAAAACAGTTTGCAACAATTTTACAAGTTTATAGAAAAGTATATAGTCATTCACAAAAATCTCTAACCTTTTCAGAGAAATCTGTCAAGAAGTCCAAACAATAAAAATGCAACTTGCAGAAATTAATGAATATATTATCAACTTGGAACTCTATAACAAAGAAAATTATTAAACAATAAATAGCAACTAACCTAAAAATTAACAAGTAACCTCTCACTTCAATTTCAATTACAATTAACTCTCTAATTATTTGATAACAATGCTAAATATATTAGAGATGCCAAACATAACTTTTATTATTATTAAATAGCATATAAAACAGTATAAACCAAATTGTTATAGCCTTTAATTAATTACTAAAACTCCCTTTACAACTTATCTGCTATCCCAAAATTAAAAAATATGTACAACATAAAGTAATAATAATTATTAAGAACTAGAAAATGAATTATATAACACAATCACAACTTTCTACACTCTTTTATAAATCAAACTTCAAATATACCCACATGCTCAAACTCAATTTCTATATTTGAAAAAACAATAACATGCCAGTATCAAAACCCATTAACTTAACAAATACCATAAACTCTTTATATAGACAACAATCTAATAATAATTCAAATATTTCAATCTTAGAATTTAATTAAAAAATTATCAACAAATGCAAAGACCTCAAATCAAATTCAAACAAATTACAACTATGGACAAAGTAAATAAACAAATATAAACCAACTATCTTTGCTTTTACAGAAACAAATATAAGTAATAAAGAGAGCAGCTTCTTTTAATTTCACAACTATTAAACTATATGAAGTAACAAAAGTAATCAAAATAAAGAATTTGATATTGCACTGCTCATAAAAAAGAATCTTGCAAAATACATCTTCAAAAAACAAATATATAAAAACAGAATTATCACAGTAAATCTCATATTTAGATTCAAATATAAACTCAGAATAATTACTATTTACCTGTTCTTCTAAACATATAAAATCAATCAAAAGTACATCCAAAAAACTCTTAAACTTATTAATGATACAAAAATTGCAAACAATTATATTATAATCCTAGAAGACTTCAACTTTGTCCCTAACTTTAGTATCAATATATTAAACTCTAACATTTTTAAAAGAAATCAATACTCACTCATAGGAAAACTACATCAGGAAATTTTTTTGGACAAAGATCTCCGGAGATCTCCAACATAAAAAAATTTTCAAAAATTTTCGAAAAAAACTCCGGAAATTTTCGAATAGCTTCGAAAATTTTTAAAAATATGTAAAAAATTATAATGTATTAAAATAAATATTTATTACTTTTATCAAATCTTGGAATTA
>CAJVPT010000252.1:0-34624 GCA_910592055.1 Acaulospora colombiana
GAATATTTATTAAATAAATATTTATTTTAATACATTATAAATTTTCGAATATTTTTAAAAATTTTTATTATAAAAAACATCGGAGTTTTTTATTATAAAAATTTTTGAAGCTCTTCGAAGATTTTCAAAAATTTTTTGAAAATTTTCAAAAATTTTTTTATAATGGAGATCTTTAGAGATCTTCGTCCAAAAAAATTTCTGGATGAAGGAGGTTGTGTGGTCTTTAGTGTATTTTACATTCCATGATAGTCACAATTCTTATAGAAAAACATGTTATTTGCATGCTTTGTTCAGATCTTTTTTATTTTCAAAACATACTACTGTAAAGTTGCGTTTTTACAATGTACGGGAATCTTTTGGTATATAATAGGCTTTGGCTTTTGTTTCTCCTACTGCTCTGGCTACCAAGCTTGATTATGTTTTATTTGTTCAAAAGAGTCTTGCAGAATAAGTATTTTGTTGAATTATAATATCCCTGTTGTCCCTATCTGATAGCTCTACTTTGATGAATATTATTCTTGTTATTTTTATTCTTATTGGAGTCATCCAAATATTTTTCAAGTTGATATGAATGTGTTTGTATTTTTTGATACACACTCTCATTCAAATCTTGCCTTTTTTAATAGCTATATACTGTATATTTAGATTTTTAATTTCACCATATCTCTTGAGATATTCTTTTAGTTGAAATTGGGTTGTTTTTTTATCTATATCAATTAAACTAATATAGAAGATCTCTTTACTTTCTTCTGATGTCAGCTTCTTGAAAAATTTCTTTCTGTTATTTTGTTGATGTGATTTTTTTAGGTTGTATATCTTTTTTTTTTCCATTAGAGTTCAGTTATTGAATACTGAAGTTTTCTTCCTTGCAATTTATTTCTTCTATGCATTTTAAAAGATCTTCTTCTTCATTGACATAGAAGGTCAACTATTTATTACCATTCAGAAATTCTGTATACAATAAGTTTCTTTATCCTACTGACAGTTTTAGTAGACCATTCATATACTGTATGCAATTATTTCTTCTTCAGTATCTCCCGGGACATTGGTTAACATGATACCAATTTTGTAAGTTCTCTTTTTAGTTATATAATAGGGATTGTTTGTTGTCACTTCTTAACAATTTTTGATAGAGTAGGTATTAAGTTCTGCAATACTTGGATCCTATATCTTTTCACGAATTTCCTCCATTATTAGATCTTCCTTTTTATTTATTTGAGTTATTGTCTCAGTTTCTAATGTTTGTTTATTTTCTAAGTTCATTATAATTTCTATGGGTTGACAAATATTTTGTTTTTCCTTGTTACTATTTTCTTTAACTATATTTAAATACTTGTCTTCTAGAAACTGTTGTTGTAGATCTTTTTCTCTTCTATTACCTTGTTGTCAGAGGTATGTAATGTGTTGTATTAGGATATATTCTTTATAAAAGGTTGCTCTATTTATTCCTAATATTCTAGCAATTATGTTATCTATAATTGTGAATATTTTTGGTATGGGTGCATATCTGTATTTGATACTTGTTTTTTCTTTCTGTTGAAGCAGCTGCTGTGTTATCCACATTTCGTCTTTTTCATCTTGTTGTCTGACTATATTAATTAAGATATCTAATATCTTATCTTCTCTATTTTGTACTTTGTATAAGATTGCTTCAGCTTTATCCATATCTCTAGTATTGATATTGTAGGTATTGAATGTGTATTTTATTTTGTCATGTGACAGTTGTTAAGTATTTTATGTGTTTTCTTGTTTGTGTTTATCAATATTCTAAATTTAAACTACAGATAAACTTTTTATGTTGTTGTTGTTTATATGTATCTATTTAAGTAATTCAGACAATCTTGTTGCATTGTTTTGATTGTTTGTTTGTTTATGTTGATAATCCTATTCTAATTTGAGAGTTGTTGTCATATTTGTGTGGAAAGTCGATCAATTTATTTTGACAACAAAGTATATGTGTACATACTTGTTTTCTGTCTGGCTTTTACATGTTTGTATTTGCGTGATGAGATTTGGGATATGTATATTGTTTTGATAGATATGTATGTTAAGACTATCTTGTCTTTAGGGAGCTTTGATATTTTTCTGAACCTTGATATGACTGGAACAACTTGATTTATCAAGTGGGTTTAGTTGCTTTTTGGGTTCCTTATAGTGTTAAGAAAGGTGATAACCTGCACTGACCTGGCTATAAGCTATGTGAAGTTGATATTGGCTTCCTTTTTCTGACTATGAATCAGTTTTCAGCTTTCTATTCTTTCTCCTAAAAAATTTAAGACAAAGTTAGTAAAATAATATATACCTCTATCCTTGATGTACTATATATAGTTGAGTATGTTGTGAGTGTTTAGTAGCTTGGTCTAAAGTTTGGTACTTCTTTCTTGTGTGTTTAGACTGGTTCACTTTTTCCAAGAAAATTACCAAAAAAGAAGAATCAGCAGAAAGAGTTTTTTTATAATATTTGAGATATTATTATTTACACAAATCAATAAAGATTATATAAACTTGTCAAAGAGTTTAAAATATATATTCTAGATATTAGAAAAACCAAATTAACTAACAAAACTGCTAACTTCACCTTCAATTTACAAACAATATATAAATTCTTTTATAGTTGTAATAATAAGAAATCTAGAGTATCTATTTAGGGATCAAAGAAAAAGAAACTTTTTGTCTTCTTTTTAATAAAGTTTTAAGTACAGATTGAATACCAAAGAAATGAAAAAGCAGTAATATCTATTCCATTTCCAAACTCAAGCCTTAGAAATATGATCTGAGCAATACAAGATCTATTGTCCTCTTGAAAACAACTTGAAAATACTTTATCAAGATCCTTATCAATCAATTATTAACTATTTGCAAGCAATACAAAATCCTAAAAGAACCAAACTTTGTTGAGCTACAGGAAGAAAGTATGGCAGAGCCTATTTACCTGCTAAACAATATTTTTGAAGAGGCTAAAGAAAAGAAAAAAAAACTATAAATCCTATTTCAAGATACTACAAAAGTATATAATACAATATCTCTGCATATGCTTGAAAAAGTCATAGATTAGATCTAAATTTCTACAGCTATTAAGAAGTTTATAATAGATCTCTTCAAAGACAGAAGCCATAGTATCATCCTTTCCAATGGACTATTTAATTCAATAGTAGCAGAAAATAGGATAGATCAAGGAAAAATGATATCTCTATTATTATGGAGAATCTTCTATAATCCACTTTTATATAAGATTCATAACAGTAACAATCTAGGTTATTCCATGGAAGAAGAATAATCTCTCAACTTTAGTAAACCTAAAGAGATAATGAAGCTCTCCTTGTGGCAGGCAGTAATTGTCTATATGGATGATACAACCTGGATTGCCAAATTCAAGGAAGATCTGGAAAAAATCCTGAAAGAAATGAAAAAGTTCTATATAGCAAATAACTTTCAGATCAATATAGAAAAGTCAATTTTCCTTACTATTAACTGAAACCTACAAGTCTCCAGTACTATTTAGATTAAAATAGAGAATACTATAGTCTATGAAATCAATAGGAGAACCAGGCTAGATTTCTTGGTATCTGGCTAGAATTGAAACAAAAAAACCAGGATACTATCAGTCTTATAAAATCAGAGATCAGAATAGCAATCCAGGCAATAACCAAGAAGAAGTTGACAGAAAAACATACTCAATACATTATCAATAGGATTCTAATTCCAAGAATAAAATATAGAACACAACACATGTACTTGAGTGAGAAAACATATAATGATCTCACAGCCATGTTTAAAAAAGTATTTAAGAATAAGACCCTAGTCTGTAATGATTTCAAACAGTTGTATTCATAATAAAGGAATATACAACCTCAAAAGTATATGAGAGATTCAACTAGAAAGTCACATATCTGCACTTTTCTGTCAGCTTAACAATAATGAGACCTCTAGTATTGCTACCATAATCAGACTAAAATAAAGCCAAATCAAATGTTGAGAGCCAGGTAATATCCTAAGCAATTCTATCAACTCTTAAAAATGAATGAAAGGAAACCTAGTAGCTACGATACTGGCTCTGACAAAAAACATACAAGTTACTTTTCAAAGTTGGAAATGAAAAAATATATTCGATTATCAGGAAGGTATCTTATAAATCAAATCTATACTGCAAGAGGATAGAGAATATGGAAAAGCTATTCCATCATTATGAAAACACTAGATCATGTTTCTAGACCAGCTCATCAATACTATCATAATGACACTTAAGGAATAGAGAGCAGTTCAAATCCTCTATAGCAGATTCAAAAGATCAGTTCTTTTTTGATACAAAAAAGTGAAGGAAAAAATAACAGTAAATCAAGATCTCCTATTAAACTCTTTATATGGGCTTAAATAAATAGTTTATAATATACAAACTAAGACATTCCCAACAAACTCAGATAAAAGAAAGATTTACTGGGTAATCCAGACTAATACTCCAACAGATACATGGGGAAAGACAACATTTATAAACAATAAAACCTATTTAACCTATATCAGCTAGTATATGACCCTATTAGTAATAATACTTATCTTTAATCAGACAGTACAGAGCAGTTATTAGAAGTAGTTCTATCACAGATCCATCTTTTCCCACAGCTTAATAATATAATAATCTAAGAAAAAGGAAACAAATCCTTTTGCCAGGAAATCCTATAGACTGGTAGACAAATGTATTTTAGCAAACAGTAACTCTACCAACTTTCAGATCAATCGAAGTAGAGATTTAAGTAGCAAACTGGAATATTATACTAATAGAAAAAGCCATACAAACAGAAGAACACAGAGATGAACTTAAGAATATCTTAAGATATAACAAAAAGAATATGGCTAATCAGTTTATATTCTATATATATGGCTCTTATAAAAAAGAAATAACAGATTGTAAATTTGAAATGGATTTAGCCTGGATTATAATAGAGGAAGACAAAATAGTTAAATAGTTCTCAGCAGGGGCCTTCACATGGCTATCAGCAATCAGGGCTAAAATACTAGCTATTCTTACTGTGCTGTATACAGCCACGCGAAATACAACAGTTACAATTTATACTGACTGTAACACTGCAGTCCAAGTATGAAATCCATCAGTTTACAAATAGAGACATCTATAAGAAGATGGACAAAGATCACTAACTAACCATTTTGAAATAAGATCAAGGATTTAGTAAAGAATAAAGACCTAGAATTTCAACCTGATAAAAAGATCTTTCGAGAAAAAATAGAAGAAGAAAACAAAGATCTATTTATAACCCTAATCAATATAGATTATAGCTATACATGACAAAAAATTAAGGTAGCTTTACAAATATATGAAAAATTCACAAATATTCATATATACAACTACTCAAAAGTACAATAAAAAATCAAGATACAAATTACTCCTTACAAACAAAACAATAAGCTAAAAGATCTATGGATGATTTCTATTAAAACAAAAGCGATAAGGGCTATTTTCACTCAACACAAATCCACTGATCAAAAAGTTGATAAAATCAATAAAGAGCATAATAGTCAGTTCTTAAGACTATATGAAACACGCAATATTTTTACAAGCTTATTAGTACGTGCCTTAAAACAAATCAAAGCAAAAGCCTATTATATATCCAGAAACCCATATATACTTAAAAGAAAAGGATACATAGTTACATAATCTGCAATAACAAAAGGTTTTAATAAAGTACTCAAATAGCATATCTTTCTACATGGATATAAACTTATATGGAGCGCTAAAGAATATTTCAATATAGATATACAATAATAGAATGAAACCATATAAGAAGCAAATATTTTATCATAAGAGAAACATCAAAAAGCAAAACATGGAATTAACAGTATTCATCTTGAAGAAACAGATGAATTCAGTACAGATCAACATAACAATTACTTGGGTAGAACAAACATTAGATTTAATAGAAAGTCTATATGAAGAAAAACCCCTATATAAGAATCTGATTCTGGATATGACACAAAAAACTCTGATACAAAGTTTAAAAAAAAAAGATCGAGATTCCATAGAACAAATACAAGAAAGCCAAGACAAAAATGCAATTAATAATCAATAATAGGAAGTAATAAAGAACTGATCAATATACAGAAGAAAAGATATAAAATGCACAGTTCTAGAATCATTAACAATATGATTACTGAATCTGAAGTAAAATAAAATCCATTGTAACAAATTCTATATAGCTTAAACAAACTAAACAGCAGAATGAGTCACATTGAAAAAGAAACCCAATTCTACTTTGAATCTATAAGATGGAAAAGAGCTAATCACTTCTAAAAGTCGCACTAATCCAAATAGGAAACACCAGTGAAGAACAAGATTCACAAGAAGAATCTAATACTTCTTGGATCAAAAACAATTTCAAAGACAACAATCTAATAACAAATACATTCTTTTTAAACAACCTTCCTATCACTACATAATATCTAAACAACTTTATCAAGTCGATCAAAATAAATACTATCAACAAGAACCTTAAAGAATAAACAATATATTAGAATAACACATTGCAACCAACTATAGAAGAAATCATAACTATAGGAACACATAACATAAGAGGAATAAATATAATATTGGATCAACAGTATTTATATAACAAAATACAAGAACTAGATATAGAAATCATGAGTATTAGTAAAACAAAACTAAGGAGTGAAGCAGCAGAACATGTCTTTAAATTCCAAAAGACACATAAATTCTTCTATAGTTATAATGACATCAAATATAGAGGATCTGATGTGGGTCTCCTTATAAACAAGACATACAGTATAAAAAGAAATTAGAGTCAATCAAAAAAATAGAAGGCTATATCATAGGTACAAACTTCTTCTCAAAAAAATGTAAACTATGTATATATTAAATCTACCTACTATCTAAAAAAACAGAAAGCAGATGACTTTAACAAATACTGCAAAAAAGAATCTTGAATAAAAAATAAAAAAAATTAAAGATCATCATTATGAGAGATTTTAATATAATAGTAAATCCAATAACAGATCAACCCCATCTGAAAAAAGGCAATATGGTACAAAAAAGCTGAAATTGGTATCTTCAACTTCTTAGAAGATTGAAACTTTACTGATATCTACAATATATGGGAATAAAACAAGAGTACATATATATGGTCTAACAATTATGCTTATAGCAAAATTGATTAAATAGTATCTAATCTATAACTGACATTAGTCAAAAAAACTTAAATGACTTTAAAAATATTCCAATGAAGTCAGTTATAAATAGCAATTATACTCTTCTTATAATCAGGCTAACAAATGACAACTTGTTGAAAGACAAACAATATTAAAACCAGAAATGAACACAAAGCAAAAAGATCCCAGATTCTATCAACTCAATATCAATGCAATAGAAAAAATTTAAACAATGGACTAAAACCAAAATAATAGAATATAATTGATTGCACTTATACTTTGAAAACTCAGCATGGATTTAAACAAGACTGGATAAGGCATAGCAGAAACTTGAAAATATTTTTATCAAATATGCATATAAAACTCTTAAAAAAAAGAATATATTTAATATTAGAAAAGAAAAGATTTGATTCGCCAATAAATAAACAAGAGTACAAAGCTTATAGAGAGACTAACATAGTCCACTAAAAAACTTATCACAGTTGGGATGCAAACACTAGAGACAAACTTATACAAGTGATAAATAAACTTTACTCCCTATGCAAAGAAATAGAGAATTGGGATCTTACAGCTCCCCAATCCTTAGAAGAAGTTCAAGTTCAACTAAAAAATATCTTTAACATAGAACATATATTAAGAATAGCCTATAAAAAGAAAGAGAGTTTATATATCAAGAGTCAGATCAATAAAGCACTTGAAATCAAATGTGAAGATCTTAAAAGCAATCAAAAATGAATACTACACTCTTTGCTAAACTAAAAAAGACTCAAGATAATCTTAGATCGAGTTAAGACCAAAAACTAAGATGGAAAAGAATATATAGATACAAACCCACAAACAATCAAACAAGTGGTTGAAGACTATTATTGAAAAGTTTTTAAGCAATGAAATACTAACTATTAGAGCCTTAATCTTAAATAGAAAAGAGAATATTAACAAAAAGATTAGATAAATCCAGTATGATATTCTCTTTTACAAGAAGAAATCACAATGGAAGAGATTGAGACAATACTAAGAAACCTTTCTAAAAAGAAAGTATTCAGTTCATTACATATTAGTTATAAAATGCTTAAAAACCTGAACCCTCAAGGAAAAAATGCTCTTAAACAACTATATGATCAGATAATTAAGGTAAACTATATATCAAGAAAATGAAAAGAAAGTAAAATCTATGCAATACCAAGCCAAAACCATGGAACTGTAGTTTAAGTAACACAAGACCCATAATATTGCTAGAGACAACAAAAAAATGATTCATCAAAATATTGACCAATAGACTTGCTAATATATATAAAAAGCATAAAATTTTACAAGGACTTAACTTCACTGGCTTACAAGGAGAAAGTATAGCTGAACCTATCTAACTTCTAAACAGTATCTGTAAAGAAGCCAAAGAAAAGAAAAAAGAACTATGGATCCTTTTTCAGGACACAGCCAAAGCATATAATATGATTAACCTCAAGATGTTGAAAAGATCTATTAACAGAATCTATATTTCAGCTACTAGTAAACAATTAATTATAGATCTCTTTAAAAATAGAAAATGCAAAACAATTCTTTCAACAGAGCTTTCAGATCCAGTTATAGCTGGTAATAGAATAGATCAAGAGGAAACAATCTCACCTTTACTCTGAAGAATTTTTTATGCCTCATTATTATGCAAAATTTAAGAAAATCCAAACTATAGATACATAATAAAAGAAGAATGAATACTGGAGTTTCAAAAGCCACATCTCAAAGAAAAACTTTCTCTAAGACAAGCAGTAATAGCATATATGGATGATATTACTTGGATTGTCAAATCCAAAACTAATATGGAGTGTATCTTGAAAGAGGCTAGACAATTTTATCAGGCAAATGATTTATAAATTAATAGTGAAAAATCTATTCTCCTGACCTTCAATCGGAACAGTAAAGATCCAGGCACAGTTTATGCAGTGACAGACAAATTAATAATTAAGGAACTAGATAAACATGACCAAGCAAGATTTCTGGATATCTGGTTAGGAAGAAGACATACAATTGAAATACTATTAATTTACTTAAGACAAAGATCAGAACAGTAATCCAAGCAATTATAAGTTGACTTTTTCCACTGATCCTCTGACCACACACAAAAAAGATGTTTGCAAGAAGTTTTTGTTTCTTTGCTAAAAAAGTCTTTAATACTTTTCTTAAAACACTTTGAAAAGTAACTTCAAGAGTCATCTCTACCCTTCTTTACTTGTTTACAATCCTTTTTGACCAAAAACTTGACTTCTAGTAATTAAGAATAAGTCAAGTAACACCTTTGATATCAATGGTAAGAAAGTTTCCAAAGAAAAAAGAACCAATAGTAAAGTATATAAAGCCTTCTTCACCTTTAAAGTGAGAGGTATATAAAGGATTTTGATGACAGAAGGACTTATTTTTCCCTTTCCAGTCACTTTTGTGCCTCTTAAATCTATGTTTTTATGGTTTTCTAGGAAATTTTACCTACTTCAGTTTGACCCTAAATTTTGGGTAGCACAAATCCTTACCAAAGGTAATTGGCTGATACAAAATATGTTGATTCAGGAAAAGTAAACAAGCTCCTATTGATCACACTCATGTGTCTCAACACATCATTGGTAATGTAGGAAAGAAAGTTCTAAAAAAAGTGTCCTCTCCAATCATATATGTTCAACTTTCAGGAACAATTATAATACTGAAAGGTGAGTGATGGGTAGGAATTGAAGATCCAACTCCCATTTCTTATTAAGTTCTTCAGGTAGTGAAAAGGCTTTCTTGAACAAAAGCTGAGGTCTCCAAGCTTCTATTCTGGTTAGGCAAAATTCTTGAAAAGATTTCTTTATCCTGGTCAAGCAAACTCTTCTATAATATAGTGCTGGCTTTACTAGTAATAAGTGAATCTGTACATTGACAGAAGAATAAGTTCTTCAAATGTTCTTCTTAAAGTCACTTTCAGGAATGGCTAAGTTTCTTAAACATCATAAAGTTTAAAGAATATCCCAATTATACAAACCCCTTTCGAGAAAAAACTGTAAAATGGAGCAAGAACCTTTTGGAAGGCTTTGAATTGTATTCCCCTTTTCCTTTTTCCAATACCAACTTTAGCAATTCATCATTTTTTAGAATAATCAACAGTGATAAACTGTTGGCAATAACCCTGGTTGACTTAAAGGCACTATTGTCAAGCTACTAGGAGAGTGAGATATTGTCCCTTAAATCTGATCTAGAGTATCTAGTTTAGACTTAGTTTTGTTTGGTTCAAACTAGCTTAGTGGCTTCTCATATTTTTTAAGTAGTATAGTCCTTTAACTAATAATATATAATAATGAGTTAGTCACTTTATGAAAGTCTATAAAATATTTAAGTATTTCTTAATATCTCAATAAAGACATGCCATTGTGACATAATTGCAGATTAAAAAAAAAAACAGTAACCCAAGCAATTAACAACAAAAGCCTAACTGAAAAACATGTCAGGTATATTATCAATAGAGTTCTAATTTCTCATATAGAATACAGAATGCAGTACACATACTTAAATGAGAAAGTTTGCAATGATTTAACAGTTACTGTATTTATAGAAAAGCTTTCAAAAACAAAGCCCTAATTTGTAGAACAATATCAAATAGTTATATATACAACAAACAAATCTATAGGCTCAAAAGTGTAAAGGAAATCTAACTTGAAAGTAATATAACAATATTGTTTTGTTAACTAAATAACAGTGAAGCTTTAGGAATTGCAATAGTTATCTGACTTAAACAAAGTCAACTCAAATATTGAAAGTCCAAAAACATACTTGATGATCCAGTAGAAGTCAAGACTATTGAAAAAGGAAACCTTGCTGCTGTAACTTTGGCCATGGCAAAGAAGCTACAGATTACATATATCAGTTGGAGATGGAAAAAGATCTTTAATACTCAAGAAGGTATTATGTCTATCAAGACAATCACAAATAATAAGAAAGAATACATAAAAGTTATCTTTTCTCTAAAAAGAAACAAAATAATGTTTTTGGATTAACTAATTAATATAATCATATCAACAATAAGAGAATAAAAAGTAGTTCAAATTTTTGCCAGTACTTGTAAAGGTTCTATTTCAAGCTAGTATACACAAACTAGAGCAAAGGTAATAGAACAACAAGATTTGCTAAAACAGTCCTACCAAACTCTAAAATCAATTGAACATGAACTTCAAATAGTAAATATGGCATCTAAAATAGATAAACAGAAAATCAATTGAAAAGTTTTGATCAAAACAACAGGAATTACTATAGGAAAAGTCAAAATACAAAACAGAAGAGTACTTTTCACACCATATTAGCTTACCTATAATCCTATCACAAATAGTACTACCTGTTATTCTCATACATTCAAACAATCAATGATTTCACACACATCCCAAACCTAGTTATTATCCCAACTAAATAGGTAAAAGAGTTTTAGAAAAAAGAATCTACTTACACTTCTAGAAAACCTTACAGATTGGTAGCCCACAGTAGCAACAAATGAATTAAGTATTACATATTCATTGGGACTAGAAGAGATTGAGATACAAATAGAAAATTGAAAAGTTAAATTGATTAAATAGGCCATATAATTAGAGGAGCATATGACAGATCTAATAAAGAGTCTTAAACATAACTATAAAAGCAACACAAAGCAATTCACTTTTTTTTTTTATGGATCTTACAAGCAATATACAAAAAGTGAGAATGAACTTAAAATGGATCTTGCATGAATTCAAATTGAGAATAATATAATAATCAATTAATTCTCAGCAGGGGCAACATTATGGTCATCAGCTACAAGAGCAAAAATTCTAGCTATACTTACTACAATCTTTATAATATCTAAAAATGGAAAAGCAATTATATATACAGATTGTAGTGTAGCTATCAAAATATAGAAGACAATCCAGTCACAAAAGTTTGTTTTCATAAGAAAATAGATCAAAATAATCAACTGGCCTCTATGGAACTGAATCAAGGACCTGGTATAAAAGAAAAACCTTTGTCTTATACTTGAAAAGATCAAGGCCCATCAAAACAATAAGTTTAACAATATAATAGATAGGTTAGCAAGGCAGACCAGAAGAGAAAATCCTTTGATTTGGTAATAAACATATAATCTGAATCAAGTTTTCACAATAATAGCCTGGAAGGAATATACTATTAATATCAGTATTAGAGATTTTCTTAAAAAATGGAATACCAAGAAAATAGGATTAGCCTGGACTGAGCAAAAATATATTTAAAACTGATGGATACATCTTAGTAAAAAAATTGACTAGCAAATTTTCTGAAGACAATTCAATCCATATAATACCTTTTACATTTTCTTTAGTACTAACAAGAACAAGAGTTTTTTGATAAACCTAATCCATGATAAGCTTCCTACTCTTCAAGTAATGTAGAAATGAAAATCAGACTTATATTCAAACACAATATGCCCAATGTGCAAATTATAAGAGAAAACCCTGAAACATCTTTTTGAATATCTCAAGATCCAAAGTAAAAAATCAATTATATGGGACAAATCTCTAAGTAAAATTCTTTAGTATATCAGAAAAATAAAAGATCTATCAGACGAGAGTCAAGCAGAAGTTAAAAGAGTAATAGAAAAATGGATCTAAGACATTAAACAATAAGATGAAAGCTTATATAATATAGTTTGTAACTTTATATACAGAGACAAAACCAAGATCCTGAAAAAGTACTTCAAAGCTCTCAAGATCTCAGCAACAATAACACAAGAGACTATTGATAAATTTTGTAAAAAAATAAGAAAGATCTTTAAGAAGGAAGTCTGGAACAAATGTTATAGTATTACTATCAAATAGAAATAAAATCAAAAGGCTGAGAGTACCAACTGATATGACTAGGAAAATGAATTGAGTCCCTAAGGAAGCCAATTACTTCTCTAATTGTTCCTTCGGAAATATAAAAGAAGAAGAAGACTCAGAACAAATAAAGTCCCAAGGCAGTATAGTAGATATAATAAATAGTTGGATATCTAAAGGTTTTAAATGGTTTGGTTTTTAATCACAGTTAGAACTTCAAAAAATCTATAATAATAAGCTATAAGCAATAATATGAGTGGCTAGAAAATAATCCAATATATAAAGAGAGCGAAATATCATCTCCTAAGTTGTATCTAGAGAAGGTTAAACTTTATATACAGGTGAGTCAATATGTAAAAGTCATAAAATATATAAATACCAAATATGTTTATAATAAAATGGACAAGTCATATTGGCCTAACTACAGATTAAAAAAAAAAACTATTTATAAAGATCTTAAAATATATAATATTATTTGAGTAAAATAAATACTTATCACTTATTATAATAAGGCATTAAATTATTACCAAGTCAATATTCCATACAATAAAACTGATATAAAAAAAAGAACATAAGTAATTTTAATAATTATATATATATTTAATGCTGTTTGAGCCAAAACTTCATTGAGGAATCCTTACATAGGGTAGAGAAAACAGAGTTTCTCTTGAACTACATATGATAGGCACTTATATAAATAAAGTATTACAATATAAAAGCTCCTTTATGGAGACTTCACCTTGTGGTCTGGCCACCTCTTAAGAAGGGAAAGAGGACTAGTCTAAGGTCTAACTAGTGCTGAAAAAAAATTTTAAAACTATGCAGACCATTGGATAATAAATCTAAATTTTCTATACCTGCTGACCATTTACTAGAGATCACCATTGACCAATCTGATGCCTTGCAAATTATCCACTGGAATACTGTGTTTCTTCATTTTTAGAAGGGAGTGGTGTGCAAAAGGGGGGAAAAAATTACTCATCCAAAGATCTGTGGAACCTATGGTCAAAGAGATATCTTAAAATCTTTGATGGGGTTGATGAATTCAGTCCTATAAGTAATATAATCTTCAAGCATTTGCTGCTTATTTAAGAAGGTGCAAAACTTCTAAAGGTAGATTTAGCCTAGAGGGGATTTTTCCATTTTGGCAAATGTTTCCAACTAGTACTTTTACTACAAGTAAGAATAGTGGATATCATTGGTAGCTTTAAAGCCTTTCTTAAGGGAGAGTTACATCAAGAACCTTGGTGTAGCTTTGGTTTTAAGTCCTTTAGCAAACTATGGATCAGGAGTAAAAACCAATCAGTTGGTAAAAACTTCTTGTCCACCTTGTTTGTTTTTTATAAGAAAAAGAACAGATCTTTACCTATCTGTGGGAGCGAAAGGAATCTACTGACTGTCAAGGATAGGTGACTTCAATTCCAAAAATGATTGAAGTATCTTGCAACCTTTTCTATGGTCAGACGGACTCTTTCCTGTTTCTTAAGATATGTTGAATACTGTGTCCTGTATCCATCCGTACGACTGACATGCAACTTATAGTGAATTTCAGGTTCTTATGGGAGTTGAAAAAATACATTCAGACACATGAGGTGATCAAATAGGAGCTTGTTTATATCTTGGATCACTGATGTGTTTCCATTGTCCAATCATAGCACCAGAAACTTTGTGCTACTCGAAATTCAGAATCAAACTGAGGTAAGCAAAATCTCCTAGAGAATGCTATGAAAGAGTATCATTAGAGCCTCCATAATGACAAGAGGGTAGTGAGTTGTCTTCTAAAAAGTTTCTCATCACAAACTAGGCTCTGTAATGTTTCTAAGGCAGGTGAGAAGAAGATAGAGAAGTTAGGTCTACTCTCTTTCGAAGCTTTCTTGCCATTGGTAGGAAGGGTAGAGTTGTCTTTCTGACTACTAGAAGACAAGTTTTTTATAACAAGATATAAAAAGAGGTAGTGGGTTGGTGGGGTGACTCTTGAGAACCTTGTTCTCAAGTTGGTTTAAGGAAAGTGATAAGACTTTGTTAGGCTAGAAGTATAAAACTTCTTGCGAATATCTTTTTTGTGTGTAGTCAGAGGATCAGTGAAAAGAGTGACTTAAAACTACTATATAACAATATAATAATAATAATATATATATATTATGATCTAAACTTTTTCTGCTGATCTTCTGACCTCACATAAAAAAGTTGTTTGCAAGAAGTTTTTATACTTCTTTGCGAATAAAGTCTTAATACTTTCATTAAAACAACTTGAATTATGACTTCAAGAGTCTCCTCTACCCTTTTTCTTTTGTTTACAAACCTTTTTACTCAAAAACTTGACTTCTAGTGACTAAAAAAGTCAAGTAACACCTTTGATATCAATGGCAAGAAAGTTCTAAAAGGAAGAAAAACTGATTGTGAAGTACCTGAAGATCTATTTAACCTTAGAGGTGAGAAATATATAAAGGTTTTTGATAACAGAAGAGCTTATTTTTCCCCTTCCAGTCACTATTGGACCTCTTAGAGCTATCGCTTTCATGGTTTTCAGGGGAATTTTGCCTACCTCAGTTTGATCCTGAATTTTTGATAGCACAAATCCTCACTAAAGATAATTGATCAACACAAAATATATTAGTTTTTGAAATATAAACAAGCTTTTATTGCTCATATTCACATGTTCTAATAATACCATTGGCAATTAAAAAGAAAGTTCTGGAAACAGTTGTCCTCAAAAAGCTCAAGTCCCTCAATAAAAACTTCTATGACACCAAAAGATCAAGTGATGGATAATGTGGATTGCAAACTTCCATCTCTTATCTAAGTTCCTTAAGTGGTGACAAAGCTTTAATGGAAAAAAGTTGAGATTTAAATATTTTCCTTGAAATATCCTAATCCAATGTTTACTTAAATAAAAGATCAGTTGGATTGACTCGTCTGATGTTGCAGATGGTAAAAAAGAAGATTTCTTCTAAGGTTTAAGTGAAGCAAGAAGACTATTCCAATTAGACAGATCCCTTTTGAAAAGAGGTTTGCTTTTATTTTTGGATTTTTTGATAGACCTTGAATTGGCACTTTTTCTTTTTTTAACTGAGCAATTCATTGATTTTTAGGCAATCAACAGTGACAAACTGTTAATAATGATCCTGGTAGATAGAGGATATTACCAATCTATTAGGAGAGTATAATATTATTCCAAAATCTAACTTAGAGTACTTTTGTATGAAAAAGAGTTATCCACTTTGTAAAAATCTATAAAATATTGTAGATTTACTTCAATTATTCAATAAAGACAAGCCATTATGGCATGATTGTGGGTTAAAAAAAAATTACAAATATATAATTAATTTCATGACTATATAACTTAATATTCTACATGCCTAATAAATAATGCACATTTCCCAGAAAAAAATCACCAGAATTTACTATTAATATTGCGATGATTATTTTTTTTACAGGTTTTTTATAAGCAATTTTTTTAATAATTTATTTAATAATTTAAATTTAAATTTTTTTATTTAATTATTTATAATAATTAATACCATATAGGATCTTCTTAAGCTTCTTTCACCGCATTAACATGTCAATTCATACTTCTAACAAGATTTACATAAATTGAGCCATTTAAATTGAACCATTCTTTTTGTAATAAATCAAATAATTCTGACTCATTTTTTGGTAATAGAATATGACTACATATATAAATGACGTTCTAACTCATCCTATAAATGCTCTATGGGATTAAGATCAGGACTTATTGAAGGTCAAGAAAGCTTATTGATTTCATTTTCTTTAAACTATTGCATAGTTAATTTTGCTGTATAAATTCTTGCATTATCATCTTGAAATATATAATCTTTTTCTTCAACTATACTATTTAAATTTTCTAAGTAAGGTACATAACAATCTTGTAAAATATCAACATAATCTTTCGCAGTCATATTGCCAAAAACTTATACTAAAGGACCTAAACCATAATAACAAAAACACCTCTATATCATTATGTCTATTTTACCTGATCTAAAAGTTGGAATTAAACATTCAACATTAAATTTTTCTTTGGGTTTTCTCCATATATAACTACGACCATCTCCTTTATATACTTCAAACTGAGATTCATCACTCCAAATTATAATTTCCCACTTCTTTTTCCAACCCATTCGTTCTTTTACCCATTCTAATCTAATCTTGCATTTTTCTTTGTTTACAAAAGGTTTTCTCTTACCAATAGGTTAAAATAACCTTATTCATGAAGATATTGTCATATGGTATACGCACAAACTTTGGTGGAGGTTGATTCAACAAATTTATTGGTTAAGACATGTAACGTTGACTTTCTATCCTGTTTTAAAAGATAAACAAGGTGACGAATATCACGTCTGATTAATTTCGGTGATCTTCCAGGATGAAGAGGAGGTTTCGCTTGACCAGTTTTTTTATATAGTGTAATGACATCATAAACGGTGCTCTGAGGAAGTTCCAGGTTTTTTATGATAACCGATGGCTTTATACCACACTTCCAAGCTCCGATTATTTGATCGCGTTGTTGTTTGGTAAGTTCCTTTCTTTTTTTCGTCATTATAAAAAATTACAATGAAAAAAAAAATTATATATATATATTCGGATAGCAGAGGATCAAGAGAAACGGTGGATAAAAAATTATAAGAATCGGCGCAAACTTTTATTTATAAAAAAAAAATGTAAACATCAAGTCGTTACGGTCGATTTTGAAATTCCGGTAATTTTTTTCCGGGGAGTGTATAATAATTATCTGAAAAATTGATTATGCCTTTATAAATACGATGATCGAAGTTTATCTGTGGTAAGTTTCCAGTAAACTATTCTGTGGGATATAATTATTAGCAGCATCCTGTTTGGCTTTGGCTTTAAACTCAGCATTTTTTAGTTTTCGTGGTTAAGCCCAGCATTTTCGGCCACTAGCCTAGCATTTTCTTGTCTGAGTAAATCTAGTTCGAAAGACATGCTTGATATCGTGTTTGTATACAGTATTTGCGGATTTATTTAAATTTGTTTTGTACTTTGCGTATAAAAAGCATGTGACTAAATTTCTTAACCGAGGTCAGGAAAAATTCGCAGTTAAAAGGGAAAACAATGTGACAGATGGACACGCGAAAGCGGGAAGGGGGTATCAATTTATAATAGTGCAACTGATGCGCGATTGATCTTACATCAGATTGATTTGTATTTATATAAAATGCCTAAAATGTCGCCACTAATTTCAAATCCAAACTTGATGTCTTGTTTCACGTATATAGTAGTCAACTTGGCCGCCGGTCTACCAATTATCCTTTTCGCGACTCCTGTGATTCTTACTGTGGGAGTTGTGGTATGCAATATTTGTCTGGTTGAACCCATTTCTCAAACTGCGCAAATAAGCTCTTATTCTGATACCTCTTAGTTCTTTCTTATTGCCTGTTTTTCATTGTCGAACGCCTTTTTTGCGTATCTCGGCTATCTCGGAATCCGGGGTATTATCTCGATCCTGGAAGGCCTCGGAATAGTTCAAGGTAAATTTATAGTCATTTGTAAATCGTCCGACCAATCCCTAAAAAATTTTTCATTTAACGAAAATGTCCAAAGCAAAAATAGATCTTGCCAACTTGGATTTCAGCCGTACCTACTCATTTGAAGAGTTCGAGTTAATTAATAAACAACTCAAAACACGCTCCTTAGAAGTCAAAGGGCAACCAGTCAATTTATTTGACCTCGACAAAAACGGAAAGCTTGTTCCAATTCCACAGGCCACTGCGTGCATGGAGGCTACTGTTTCAACAATCGTGGGGGAACTTTATAGCTGGAATGTTCAAACTCGACAGAACGGGCTCATAACAACATCACAAGGAGGGTTTAATTTCAGTGTTGGAGGCCAAAGAACGATCAGAGCTTCTGATGTCTCCTTCACACCCAAAGCAGTATCTCGCCGATTGACTGAATTACAACGTTGGACTTTCCAGGGTCGACCATTTACTCCCACATTCGTTGTCGAGGTTGGAGATACCGAAAGTAGATCGACATTCGAAGAGTTAGATGGCAAATTTAAACGCGAATACTTTGCAGTTGGAACATCTGTACAACTCGGTTGGTTGATTGATCCCAAAAATAGTAAAGTCTGGGTATACAAGCGGGATCAACATGGTAATGTCTTTCGTCGTGAGCACGCATGGGGAAATGTAGAGGGTGGTGATTTTTTGCCGAGGTTCACATTAAATGTGCGGAAGATTGAAGATGCAATTTCACAGGTGCGTCATCGATATTACTTCTATGTAGCAATATTTCACCACTCATGATTTTAGATCACAGGAATCTTCAGAATCATCATCAGAGAATGAAGAATTGCAAATTAATTGCCCTGAATGTGACACAACTTTCTCCGATCGTTACACTTTCACTATTCATTATGCAGATGAGCATGCTCGTAAATGGCGTAGGACAGAGTAGAGCTTTAGTGTTTTTTTTCATTGAATTATTTCATGTATTTTAAACAAGTGCACTCGGATTAATTCTATTTTCCGATGCACAACACCACATGCAGATCGAACATTAATATTTTAAATAAATGACGCAGTAGTTCACATTATTTTATTAATCATTTAATAAGCATCATGCCTTACAATACTACATATAAAAAAAGTATCAAACTTTCGAGATCATATCTACTCAGTCAAGTTACATCGCCATCACGTGACACAATTTTACCAGAATTCCATATATTCGAAAAAAAGATCATATACAGTAGTTATCCCATATACAGTATATATAACGAAATACCTGACTTCAAGTATTTATTGAGAGAAGGCGGGTAAACTATCTACCAGCTATTTCTTGGTAATTTTTTTCTTGTACGCGTCGCTTCTTGGATTTGGGTTCAGAAATCCTATCTATCAATAATCACATACACTCTAGCTATATGCCTCCACAAATGATGACAATCGGGTCATTAAACTCCCAATAATATGACTAGATATAGCATTTGCACGTGCAATGACAACAATGTAAGATCACAAGAGCATGCTAACTCCAACTATTGATAAAATTATAATGCAAAAGATTGAAGACAGATTGCAACATAAACCAGATCAAGCTATCTATAAACTCTTAATACAAGATATTGAAAAGAGTTTCAAAACTTATATAGAAAGGCTAGATCAATATTACAATTCTGAGTCTGATTCTGAGTTTGAAAATGAAATTAAAGCTTTTGTTCGATTTTATATCTATTACAAACCCATGGTTAAAAATTTTATTGCTACTAATAATGTATAAATCGTAAGATATACTTTTACTTTTTTTTTCCTATAAACTAGTGACAGAAACCAGTCATTAATATCAAATAATATTATTGAATTGGGTTATAATAAAAATACAGAAGGATTGGGTTAGGGTATCATAACTTAAATCGGATAATTCTTTTCAATGAAAATTGGTCAAAACATTAAACTGATACTGTATATAAAATTTTATATAAGTGATTAAAACATTATCAAGCCATCTATCTATTTAGGTATCATAAAATATATATCACAATACCTTAGTCTGTGTTATAAAATTTGAATAATAATACCTTAGTTTGTATTATAAATTTGAATCATAATACCATAGCCTGTGTCATAAAAATTGAATCATAATACCTTAGTCTATGACACAAAAATTGAATTATAACACATACTTGGATAAGAATTATATAGATTAAGTGGAAATAATATAATTAGACTATTTCCACTAAAAGAGAAGAAAAAACTCTAGATATTCTATTAATCCTATCAAAAAATATGATAAAAGAAATAAATTGAGATAATATAACAAATATTTTAGCAAAAAAAAAAAAAATCAACTTTATAATATTTTTATCTAAATATAGTCTTAAATAGTATTATAATTAGAATATTAAGAATAAATAATTTAGTATTTTGTTTATTTAAAGCAATAATTTTTTTTTTTTTTAACGCTGGCTTAGTCTTGTTTTATTTGTGTTTATATAGTATTATTACATAAAATTTTTCTAGAATATACTATTAGTTTACTATCAAACAAAACTCAATAGAGATAACCTCTCTTAGGAGAAACTCACCTTGCACTTATTGCCACTCCTTTAGTGGAAGCTAACCTATTAAAGCTGGACTAATGTTAAAATAAATTTCAAAGATATATATATATATATATATTTTTTTTTTTTGACTGGTGCAGCCTCGTTTTATTATTTTTTCCAAATTACATATGTAGAAAGTATTGACTATGATACAAGAATATATATTCAATAATAGTAAAACCTGATAAGCTATATGCTACCTCATGGTCTGTTGCCCTTCCCTGAGGGAAGACACTAACATACCGAGGCCATGCTAGTTGTCGTATAAAAAGATAAAAGTGAAAAGATGCTTGTCTGATATTTTATATATTCATTTGTGTAGCTATTTACTATTCTAGTCAGATCTAATAGGGCTTGTTGTGCCTCAATTGGATTTGTTTGCTTCCTATGCTTCCCTGTTCTATCTTTTCCACGTTGCTTTTATTCCTATATATCTTGAGCTTTTCTCTGATCTTGTGTCATTTCATATCTTAGCTTTTATATATCATACAGATATTTCTTTCATTTCTTTATTGTGTTTACGATGGTCTTGAATTTGGTTTTTCTGTCTATTAGGATCATTTCAAGTACCTCAGATATTTTTTTTAGGACTACCCCTTTTATCAGGAGTCTGAGCTTCCTGAGGTTGTCCAACTGGACTCATCTGTAAATATGGTTTTTGAAAGTTTTCTTGTATTCCTTCGTGACTTGTGCTGAAGCATTCTTAATTAGGATCCAGTGGAAATTCTTCTTTAGTGTTTCTGTGTTATTACTATATAGAAAGGGATATGTTGTATCTTTAACTGTCCTATATTTGGCACATTTGTTATCTTTATAAGTTGAAGGGAATCAGTTGTATAGTTTGTGCAGAGTCAGGAGCTCTTCGTACCAGAGGTTGAATCTGAACTTTAACATTTAGTGGTCTTGTCCTGATGTATCATATGTGTTCATTCTAGATGAATATATGGTGGTGAAGGTGTACTTCCAGTATATATCTCTGATATCTTTCTTTGTAAAGCTGTTTTGTGTTCTGTTGAGCAGTTTCCCCTTTGTCAATCTGATAGCCTTGTTGACTTGCTTAACTAAATTCTTTTCTGGAATGTCTATTATTGTTGTGTTCTATGTTATTTCTATGGGGGGTACCCCCTGGTGCTGTCCCTTGATGTTTATAATTTTTTGGTTGGACTTCATGTATTGTAATATAGGATTAATCCTAGCTAACTTATCTGCTTCTTCGTTGAGAGGAATTCCAGAGTGTACCTTTACTTTGTAAAGGGTTATGTGTAGGTTCTATTGTTTTCTAATATAGTTGAAGATATTGATTATTGCTTGGTTGGGTTTCCTCTTTTTCTTGGGTCCCGTGGGATTCATTATCTCTGTCAGGTTTATTATTGCTGTTTGGCTGTCTGTGTACAGGTGGGCTACAGTGTCCTTGTTGAGGATACTTATTGCTGTTGTTATAGCCATTATTTCTGCTCTGGTTGAGGAGGCGTAGAGTTAGGTTTGTTCTTGGAAGGAGTATTCAGTTCCTATTTCTCCTTTAATAATCTAGCCGAAACCCATATGTGGCCTGTTATCATAGTTTGATACCGAGTCATCTGTATAGATTGTGACTAGTCTCTAATCTCTTATTTGTTCTTGGATCATGCTCAGAGTGTCCAATTCTGTCTTGTTGAGTGTGAATAACTTGTTGAAGTCAGTTACTTCCCAGTTGTTGTTGTTAATGTGGAGCTACATGTAAGGTTTCTTTGTACTTGGGATTTCCATCAGGTTGTTTAGTTTCTTAGTGATAGACTTTGGAGATATTCTGCAATATAATGCAGTTGTGGTTTTTTTCTTGTCTTTCTTGGTTGAGATGCTTGTTTGTTCTACTGGAATCTGGATCGTGTGTTGTTTTTTGGTTGAAAAATTGCATGATCTTGATGGTGTGTCCTTCCCTTCATCCAGGTTGTATCCTTTACATTTTTCTAGTGGTGATTAGTCTTCTGTTCTTGTATAATGTTTGAGAACTATTGTGTTAGGGCTAGCATTGCATTTCTTTTTGCCTATGGCTACTTTGTCTTGTTTTAATGTAGCCCCCAGTGCGGTCGGTAGGTATTGATCTTTGTCCCTGGTCTCCCTTGATCAAAGGTTGGATGGTTCTGTGTTCTATTTTCTATTCTGTTTTGTACTTTGGCTATGCTTGTGAGATTTGCTAGGATGTTTTCATACTATTTTGGACTGCCTCTTTTCCTTGTTTTGTTAATGGCCTCCACTTCCCTCCAATGTAGTGTCCTTGTGCCTGTGAAGTTAATCACTTGTCCCATGAACATTAGGTTGTGTCTTCACAAAATATGTTTGTATTAGTGATACGAGGATTCTGGTATTATTTCTTTTATTGTGTCATCTATTTTCTTTATTCTTTGAGGGATTATGAATCTGGGATTGAGATGGAATTAGAATATGTATTTCCTTAAAATCCATAGGGCGTTGTGATCAAGGTTTTGCCCTGCCCACCAGCTTAATTTGTAATTTTTATTAATTGAAACTATTATATTATTACAAATGAGTAGTTATACATATATGTTATATCTATATGGATAGCTATATATATATTTAAACCAATGCTATATACCACTACTACCAGCCCATCCATAAACTGGAAGCCTGCGTGATTCCATCTTAATTATTCCTAGAACAATTTTTATTAAGAGTATTCTAGTTATCAGGCCATCAAATTCAGTATCCTGGATCCTGGTTTTTAATCCTTCAGAATGGCTCACAAATTTCTCCTCCCACCAAGGCCTCCTGATCAAAGATATAAAAGTTGTCTATTGCATTTATTATTTATTGTGTTATAAATTCATTGACCAGATGAATGAACTGATCTTTTATAAATTGTTCTCTTTATATGAAGATTGAATCTTTTTCTTTTGGTTCATACTTAAACTTCTTTTCCTTTTGTTTTATAATACCATTTTATACTTTTCATTCTTGAAAGGCCTTATATCTTTTTGTCCATATCTGATAAAGATGTTTGATAATTTTTGTGCATATTAGAAATATGTAACTTTTCCTGACTAGTTTGTCTAGGATTGTTCTTTTGATGTCACAAGTTAGTTCTTTAAAGAATACTCTTTTTATACTTGCTGTCAAGTATTTCTTATATCTCAGGTTGGTTTTGTTTTTTATCTGATCTATGAATTTTAAGCTTTTAACTCTATCTGCATGTGTTTCTATACATTTAACTATTATATTGATTATGAATATTTCAATATTTTGTTTAATTTGTAAATACATGAAGGGGTGTGTATTGGTTTCTGATTCTTTGTATATCAAGCAGTCCTTGTTTTGATATAATGATGAAGCTCTTGTATATTGTTTACTTTTGGTCGATAGTTCCTTATTCCATATGCTGAGACAGAATTTCTTAACTTTTGATTTTCTCAGGTTATATAGTGATTGCTTATCTTGGTTGATTGCAAGTATGTTGTGATTGTAAACCAGTCTATTTCTTTAATAATTCTGTCACTAAAATTACATCTTTTTCTATTTAGTAGTCTCCATTTTGTCAGGTGTATAGCACTTGTTAGATTCTTTGTAACTATTTTTATAGGAACTTCAGTAGGGATGTTATTCTATTGAGGGATTATTTCGATATATTGATCATGTATTATTGCTATTTCAATTTTATTTTTCCCTGGTAACATACTCTTCCAAGGATGGATTTATACTAGTTTGTCTATTGATTCATTGTATTCAATTTCTAAGTGGCCTTTTACTTTAAAGAATAATAGTTTTATGTTTTGTATTTTATACTATTCTGAAATTTGTAACAGTATATTATAGTTTTTCTGTATTTTTATGATCTTTTTGATACTTTCTCTTTATGTTTTCAGGATTCCATTGATTGCTGTTTGACTATCAATGAATACATTTGCAGTGCTGTATTCAGGTAAGGTGCTAAGGGCTATTAACATAGCTGCTATTTCTGCTTTGGTTGAAGAGGGGTATCTAGTTATTTGTCCCTGAAAAGTTTATGTTTTCTGATCTAAAGTAATAATAATTCACCTTAGTCCCATGTAGTTCTTGTCTCTAAATTGGGTTAGAAAGTCATCTGTATAGATATCAAAGATTGTGTAGTTATTTAGTTTCTCTTTGATTGTTTTTAGGGTAATAAGGCTATCTATGGGATCTTTTATTATGTTAGTTGATTTTTCTAAGCTTTTGTAGCCTTGTTGGAATTGTGATTTCAGTTTCAACTTCTTGTAAATTCATGTTATCTTGTGTAGTGTACTTTAAAAGTGTGGTATTCAAAAAGTTGGGAGATACTTTATTTCTCTATCAGAGTTCTTGGTTTGTAGTATTGGCTTTGTTTGTTGATATTTTACTTTTTTGCACTAGTATGGTAATTGATCATTGTTTTGTGGTAGTGAAACTATATTCATCAGTTTTGTCATCTAGTGTGTTGATATTATAGCCAAGGCATATCTCAAGGAGTGAGCTTTCTGGTTTCTGAGTATAGTGTCTATATTATGTTATGTGTTGATCAATTTTCTATTGTTTCTTTCCAATGACTGCTTTACCTTTCTTGGTGGTGCAGATCCAATGTGGTCTAGTAGTTGAGGTTTCAGATGTTGAAGCTTTCTTGTTTGAATATGTTTGATAAGGTATTCAGGGAGTTAGAGATTTCCTTCCTTTCAATTAATTTCTCTAACTTTTTACTAATAGTGCTGAACCAGCTGAAAGTTGGATCCAAAACTGTTTTTTTTCTCATTCTGATAATTTGGCACCAGTCCAGAGGCTTGGTTTTACTTCTGTTTAGTATTTGATCAGTGAACATGAGATTGTGCTTTTTAGTTCCTGACAATGCTTTGAATAGAATTGTTTGCTCATAATTCTTTTTATTGATGTATCTACTTCTTTTATAAGTATCAAGCTATTTATATTTGGGGTAAGTGAGAAGGTGAAGCCATATTTTCTTATGAGCCAGATTATGTTGTGTGTAAGGTTCTTTTCTAGATTTATTAGAGGGTGTTCTAGTCTGTTCAGGATGAACTGTGTTGACCAAAAGTCATTTTGAATGGATTGTAATCTGGTACTTGCTATGTTACCTGCTTTGTTCTATTTGTTGATTCTATTGCATCAATTAGTGGAGGGTAAGAGTAGTTGTCTATTCCAAAGGTATATAATGTTATATTCATATTTGTTAAAAAGTATATTGTTAGAGGCTGTTTTGGCTAAACCTTGTTTATATTTGAAAGTAAATATGATATTGCTCATGAGTAGGTTGCACACCATTTTCACATTATTATCAACTCTTTCCCATGGATCCCTGACCACCACTTTCAAAGAAGTGTTCCTTCAAAACTTTATACTTTGTGAGTAATAAAACTTAAAAACTCTTTCTAAAAACACTTGCTTCACTTAGAAGTAGTCATACTCTATCCTTCTTGTTTACTTTTCCTCTTCACAAACCCCCTACCTAAAAAGTTAATGGCAAGAAAGCTTTTCTAGAAAGAAGAAACCAGATAAAAAAATATCCTCTCTCTTTTCCCTATGGAGGTCCTAGAGTCCAAAAAGAAGTTTGGGTCAACAACTCCATGCCAGCTTATAAACTAACATCAATATCATAGGCAAAAATAGCTTCTCTCTTAGCATATAGCAATTTTCTTGATTTTTCTGGAAAATTTTGCCTACTCTAGCTTGACCCTGAATTTTCTGTTACATCAGATTCTGGATAGATTGATTGGCTGAAGTCTGGAATTGGTTGCTCTATAGTTAACAAAAATGTAAACAAGGATACACGTGATATAAAATATAAATACATTTCCTAAGCTCCATAAGAACCTTAGGTCCATCATAAGTCACTGGCTAGTGTGCAGGTGGATAAACATCACATGGACTGTGATCTCCTCTCTCTCATCAATCCCAAAAGTGTCAAAGCTATGGATCGAATATCTACAGAGGCAAAGTTGGGTGAAAGAGCAGTTGTTAAATGTTCCTTTATTCCTTTTCCTATTTCATTTTCTTGTAAATATTTTAAACCTTTCCCCTTTATTTTAAAAAATTTTTTAACACTGACTAGTCATAAGACTAGTACAAGGGATCCCCAACATCAGATGGTGCTAGGAATCTTGTACAAGTCCTGGCATGTTAGGTCCCATTAGTGGGTGGCAACAAGCTGACCGGTAGGTGTATTAGTGTACTCTAGGTAATGTTGATTCCTGAATTATAGGGATGAATAAGCAATGCACAACTTGTGTATCTCATTTGTCCCCAGTTTTGTTTTTAAAAGGGAAGTATTTATACTAGGTGGTCATGTATTTTTCTTATCCTGGTTAGGCTAAACATAGATCGAGTTATAAAAATAGATAGCTCTTTATTTCTATTTCTCTTTATGATCTATAAATCCTTAGACAGTATGGGAAAATATTTATCCTGATTGTTACTAAATATGATTTTTTCTTAATAAAGTACTGGAAAAGGTATGGAATGAGCCAGTTTTATAAATAAATAAAAAATAAGTAGGTTGCACACTTTTTCAGAGAGCAACATATCATTGTATAAGTATTCTGTACTAGGGATTAATATGTGATTGATTACATATTGCATTTATTTGTTAGTTAGATTTTTCATTCCTATCAGGAACTTGGTTTTTCTGAATTTTTGTTTAATTAGGGTTTTTTGATAATCTTTTCTATTAGAGCTGTCATGCTATACTCCTAGAATCCTGATAGATATTCTTGAGAGGCAACTATATATTATATAGTTTTCTATTGTTATATAGTACCTTTATTAAAATCAATGTCATGTCCATTTATAATAAGAAAATAGAACTTATAGAGGTTGATTTTTATGTCATTTAGATAGTAGAATTCCTCAGATTTTCCTATAATTTGTTGTATTTCCTTCCTGTTATCAGTGATCCAAGTAGTGTCATTTATATATGTATTAATAGTTATGTATACCTTTTTTTGTAGACATCCTTCTTTGATTTCTCTATAATTTTTTATGATAATAATATAGCCAAAGAAGTTTTTGGCAATGTAAAAGATTAAAGAGTCATATAAGATGTGCCATAATAAGAGAAAAATTGTGTCACCTTGGTTAATACCATCTTTAATCTTATATTCCTCTGTAGATCTGTACCATGTCAATACTATGTTCTGTCTTTAGTTGAGAATATTTAGAAGTATGTTTATTATTGATGTTGAAATCTTGATTCATTTAAGAGCTTTGGTAAGTATTTCCAAATTTACAGAGTTAAAGGCTTTTGATATACAGTATCTTGACTGAGAATCCAGACCTGTTTTTTGGTTTCTTTAGTATATTCGATAATGTTATTGATAATGTAAATAGATTCTTGTATACTGTTTCCTGAGAGAGCTGCCCAGTTTAATTCTGATAGGATTATGTGTTTTTTAAGCATCAGACTATTCTGTCAGTGATGATTTTGATGAAAATTTTTTTCTCAACATCTAAAAGAGTGATGGGTCTTATAATATCCAAGTTGTTTTGCCAGTCTTTCAATTTGGATATAGAGTAAATACTACTTTTGCTCTATTCTATAGAGGTTGTGCTTTCCTTGATGATGCAATTAAAAATATTTCTTATTTCTTCTAAAACCTTTTCACCTAGTTTTTTGAAGGCTAGATATAGAATTTGATTTCTTCCAGGTGCTAATTTACTACTTCTATCTCTGATTGCTTTCCTTAGTTCTTCTTTTAATATTTCTATAGTAGTTGAGCAGTACCATTTGGGACTGATGAAGTCTTTGGGTGAATATTCTTGTTCCCATACTGTATATTCTATTAGTTGTTTAATATTTCTAGTGGATGTCCATTGTTGAAAGTGTTTTCTAATCCTGGATTTAATTTCTTCTGGTACTGTTATGATGTTGGTTTCCTTTTCCTACATGATTAGTTTGTCTAGGATAATGACCCTATGAGGTCTGTCCATGATGTTGTTTATAATTGCTCTTTTATTGATTGCCAGAAACAGTTGTTTAGTTGCTATTCTCTGTTTGATTGCTTGGTTTTGTTTTCTGTAGGTTATAGCCTGGACAATAACTTTGTGTGCTTGTATTATTTTCTGTAGATGGATAATCCATTGTAAAATAAAGTTCTTGGGGTGTTCTTTTTATATACTGAGTAGCTGTTGTTGGACTTTTATACCTATTTCTTAAGAAAATTTTGATGCTTTGAGCTTGTTGACTTTTTGTATTGTTTTTAGTTTATTTCAAAAGGTCTGCATTGTTATCAAAAAGACTTTTGTTTATCACTCTTCTTTTTATATTCTTTTCCTTTAATGTGATTTTTTTGGGGAAGGATATATAGTTTGGCAGCCTTGAGAATATGTTTGCATATGGTATTTTACTGCTTATTAATTGTTGTTAGTTTATTGCCTTGTTTACTGAATGCTTTATCTACTTTTCTGCTAAACTTTTTCCATTGTTCACTATTTGCCAGGTATCAGTTGTATCCGTGGTTGGACTTGTGATAAGTATTGTTTTGAAATAAGTGAAGTCACTATACTTTTATTTCCATAGTTGCTGGTCTGTGGTTACTAAGGATTAAGAGGTCTAGGGATTCTCCAATATATACTTTTTTGCTGTGCCAAGAGGGAAGAGTATTCATCCAAATTTGATCAATTCTGCTGTTGCTGTTATTGCGATTCCATGTGTACTCTCTCTTTATAGAGTTGTGATATCTATAGGTATTTTCTAATCCATGATCGGTGCGTATCTCTATTTGAGGGCCAGAGGATCTATTTAATGTGCTATGATTTCCAGTATCAGTTTTATCCCATTCTGAATTTGGTATGCCATTGAGGTCTTCTAGTACTAAGAGGTACCAATTCTTTTATATTGCTTCTCAGATTTATTGTCTTAGTTTATTTAAGGTTTTTAATCATCTTTTGTCTTTGTGATCTGCATGAAAGTATACTCCTGAGTTTTTGTTTCTTTGGAAAGGTTAGATTAGCATGGATAAGTCTTCCTTGTCATGAATTGTGATTGTATACATAGCTAGCTATTTCTTTGGTAAGCATTAGGTGCAGCCTTGTCCAATTATTTGTTTATTATTGTGAGACCATAGTATGTGGTATGATAGATATGTCCAGTATTTGGATTGGTAGTGGTTTCTATTGATTTCTGTTGTGCTATTATATTCTATTTTATTGTGACACACTATTTGAACCATTTTTTTCTTTTGTACTTGTTAACTAGGCCCTTAATATTATTAGTGATTATTGTCCATATATTGTTTATTGTGATATAAAGAGAAATATTGATATATGATGGGGAGTTTATGTTAAGTAGGTTTGTGTTCTCTGTTTTGGTGTTATCATTTTTTCTTTTTTCTTTTCTATATGTTGTTGTAATGGTAGTGTTATAATTATTTATAATTGAAGGGTCCTCTGTCATTAATAGTTAGGGGATGTGTTCATGTTTGGAGTATTGATAAGGACATTAAATATTTTGTTCATATTTTGGTCTAAATGGTTTATTGTTGGGTGAATTTATTGTTGTTACAGTTGGATATCTTGCAGGTTTTCAGGAGTTTCTTATATATTCTCTGTTAGACTATTTGCATTCTAATAAGAAATCTAGTCTTTCTCCATTTGTTTTATATATTCTTTACTATAGCTTTCTAGGTTAACAATTTATTCATCTAGGTCAGTAATTTCTTCTTTAATTTCTTTGATCTCTTGTCTAATTGTTTTAAGAATATTAAGAACTTTTTTTATGGTATTTGTTTCTATAGATGCATTAATTTGTTCATTCTCATTCTTTTGCTTTTGTCCTTATCTTGTGGCTGCTGCATATAAACCTGGCTGGGTTCTCTTGTTTGACTATTTGTTTCTGATAATAGCTCTAATTGCTTTAGTGTGTGCTGATTTATATTTAATATATAGTTTGTCAAAGCATTTGACCTGTTTTGAGTGGTATTGGTTCTATTGTATTCATCTCTCTTTTGATAGACAGCTTGCTATCAGATGTTCAGCACTACTACAGATACTGCACAATTTGGTGTTAATTGGTTTCCATTTGACTGTAATTTCTTCCAGGTAAAAGTTTCCATCTATTACTGCATCTCTTGTTTCTTCACTGTCAAAACTGATCACAGCAAATCTTTTTCTTTTATAGAAGAGGTATCTGGAGATATAGCATGTCTTGGCTTTGGTTTGTTCACCAATATGTCTTAAGTTAAAGGCTGTAGTATTGGGTGAAAGGTTGGTGAATTTGGTTGCTATTGTATCTTTTTCTTTCATCTGCTTTATATTCTATAGTGCATCAAAAACCCTGACTAAGTCTGATCTTAGTGATACACTACATTTGTTAAGGATTGACTGTTTGTTTTCTTGATTTTCATAAGTGATCATAGCAGTCTGCCATATCTGTTGGGTTGCCATTGTAATTTTGGTAATCTTCCTGTATTTGGCAAAAGTTTGTCACACTTCAATGAACTTGATTTCCAAGAAGATGTTTCATACGATGATACTATTTTCTCTTTTTTGAAAAAGAGTTGTAATTTCCATATGTTCCAAGTATATATTATTTGTATTGAGTAGAATAAGGTTGTATGCCTTATCTGCAACCTGTTTGTCACTGAAAATGATGATAATGTGCTTATTTTCTTCTTTTCCTTTGCTAAAGATTGACATTAGGCCTACCAAGGAGTCTAAGCTTCTTGTTAAGAAAGAGATCTTTTGATTAGTAATTCTTCTGGAGATTTTACTAGCTTTGATTCCTGTTATAGCTCTTTCTCTGCCAAATTTGACTTTCCTATCAAGTGGGATTTAGGGTGGGGTCTACTATACTGGTTGGTTTTGATTCTATATTTTGATGTGGTTTGCCATTTCTCTTTCTGCAAAATGGTGTTTTGGGATAAGCTTCCTATTGATTTATTTTCAATTTCCATCTCTATATTTGCTTCTTTGAGATGTTCTTGATGGTTGGGAGCTATGTATTGGTCACTGGAATTGTTTTCTGTACTTATTTGAAGTAGTGGAGTTGTTGTTTTGAGTACATTAGTTGAAAGTTCTTTTTCGATTTGTTTACTTCAAAGAATGTTGTCAGCAGCGGTTTTTGCTCTCTTTATATTGTTAGGATCTTGGGAGGTGCTTTGTTGTGCTTTATTGTAGGTTGTTGATTGTTTTACAGGTTTGTTTTCTTTTCTTGCAGCTGCTTTTCCTTTGTTTTTTGTATTTTCCTTCATGTTATCCATATTTATTTCTATACATGCATTTTTCATATGATTCTTGGCCAAAAGATTTTTATTGTAGTTGGTTATCACGAGATGTATTGTTTTCTGGATTCTTGATGAGAACTCATCTCTTCTATTTACTTTCTTTCTTTTTTCCCAAAATTACCAAAAGAAAATTTTTTAGAAAAAAAGAATCTGTGGGAAAGAGTTTTTTTTTTTTTGAAAGTAATAAAAAAATATATTTAAATATTATAAAAAATATTAATTTTTTTTTTTTTAACCCACAATCATGCCACTTTGATATATCTTTATTGAGATATTGAGAGATACCTAAATATTTTATAGACCTTCACAAAGTAACTAACTCGTCATTATATATTATTAGTTAAAGGACTATATTACTCAAAAAATATAAGGAGTTCACTAAGCTATTTAGACTAAACAAAACTAAGTCCAAACAAGGTACTCTAAGTCAGATTTAGAGAACAATATTATACTCTTCTAGTAGTTTGGTATAGTGCCTTTAAGTCAACCAGAATTATTGCTAATAGTTTGTTGCTATCGATTAACTCAAAAAATGATGAATTAATAAAGTTGGCACTAGAGAAAAAGAGAAGAGGGAATACAATTCAAAGCCCTTCAAAAGATTCTTGCTCCATTTTACAGTTTCTTCTCAAAAGGTTTGTCTGATTAGAATATTTTCTAAGCTTCATAACATTTGAAAAACTTAGCCATTCCTGAAAGTGACTTCAAGAAGAACATTTAAGCAACTTATTCTTTACCGATATACAGATTTGCTTATTGCTAGTGAAGTCAGCATCATGTTATAGAAGAGTTTGTTTGATCAGAATAAAGAAATCTTTTCAAGAACTTTGCCTGATTGGGATAAAAGCTTGAAGATCTTAGCTTTTGTTCAAGAAAGTCTTTTCACTACCTGAGAAACTTAATGAGAGATAGGAGTTGGATCTTCTATTCCTACTCATCATTCACCTTTCCATATCATAATTGTTTCCTAAAGATTGAACATATATGATTGGAGAAGACACTTTTTCTAGAACTTTCTTTCCTACATCACCAATAATGTATTGAGATATGTTAGCGTGACCAATAGAAACTTGTTTACATTCCAAAAACTGATATTTTTTATGTCAACCAATTACCTTTAATAAGAATTTGTGCTATCTAAAATTCAGAATCAAACTGAGATAAGCAAAATTCTCTAGAAAACTGTAAACATGGGAGCTCTAAGAAGGTCAAGACAATTAAAAAGAGAGAAAATAAACCTTTTTACTGTAGAAAACCTCCATAAGCCTTTTGCTTTAAAGATTAGAAAGACCTTCAAGTATTTTACAATTAGTTCTTCTTCCTTTGTGAATTTTCTTGCCATTGATATCAAAGGTACTACTTGATTTTTCTTGATCACTAGAAGTCAAGTTTTTGAGTAAAAAGGTTTGTAAATAATAGAGGAAGAGTAGAAACGACTCTTGAAGTTATATTTTAAGTTGTTTTAAGGAAAGAGTTAAGACTTTATTAGTAAGAAAATGTAAAAACTTCTTGCAAACATCTTTTTTGAATATAGTCAGAGGATCAATAGAAAGAGTTGTTATTGTAAAAAATATTAATATAAAAGTAGAAAATCATAATTAAAATAATATCTATTTTATAAAAAAAGAATAATGATAAAAAAAATTCAAAAGAAAATATAAATATAAATATAATAAAGTATAATATTTACTCTCGTTTCAAAAATTAATTAATATAAATAGTATATTTAAAATAAATTAAAAACTTAATAATAAATAAATAGAAATATTCAAAAGAATATATAAAAAAAAAACAAGTAATATATAAAAAAAAAATCTAGATTTTAAAATAAACAACTTGAATTAATATAAAACTATAGCAAATATTTTAATTTTAATTTTTTTTTTTTTTAATTTATTTTTTTTTTAAAGAACAGATCTGTAACAAGTTTACCTAAGTCACCCGATAAAAACATGACTTTATACCTGAAAGTCAGATGACAACTGCAAAAACGGTCTTAGGAAACTATGGGTATTTTGAGGAAACAAACTTCTTTATTAAAAGCCGGAAAGATATTGTCAAATAGAATTTCAAGATAATCAAGGATTTAGACCTCTGGCTGTGAAACACTAATGATTTGCTAGAACACATGATATTTAAGATCACATGACCTGACCGCCGATCCCGAAGCTCCGAGGCAACGCGAGACCCGAATTATTAATAGCATATAGACAAACACCAATAGATTCATAGTAATAGTGATGTTTGCCATTCAGGGGAAACAAGAGGTATCATAGACATACTTGTTTAACATTGTGTTTCATTATGATTGTCTTTAT
>CAJVPT010000253.1:0-34606 GCA_910592055.1 Acaulospora colombiana
AAAAATCGTGAAAAATTTGGGAGTGCTTCAAAAATCTTTATGTCTGTTCTAGGGGGGAAAACCAAAGCATAATGGTACATATTCTCAAAAAAGTTTGACCAAAAGGGGATGCCTTTGAGGAACAAGTTGCATTTATTATCGCAATATGTCAAACAATTCTAAATCTAAATAATGAAAGTATTTTAATTAATACTTTATTAATTAAAAGTAAAATAGAAAAAAATAAAATAAGTTTTAAAATTCTTCTAAGTATTATAGAGTTATTTGTTTACTAATGATATATTTTAAAAAAAAATTAAGAAGAAAATCAAATTTACAGAAGGCAATTTAAGCAATGAAGATCAAAAAATGTATGAGCAGGATGATATTGAAATTCAAAATACTCCAGAAGAAGTAGAAAATAATAAAATAATCTGGGATTGCAATTGGAAAATATAGGAATAGAAAGATTTATTTTGGCAATAAGTGATGTAAATGTAAATGATTAATAAAAATATATAAAAAAAAGTAATTTTCAATAAATAAATTTTTAAAAAGAAATATTTTAATAATAATGTGAAATTATTTTATTATAATTTAAAACATTTGAAAATCTTTAAAGTTTTATATATAAATCTTCATTCTAAAGACTTCCAATGATGATGAAGCATCTTTGGTGTTTTACATCCAAAAATCTCTGGAGATTTTTGTCAAAAAAATTTTCTGGTGTAATAAATTCTAAATCAATATTACTATATATGAGATTTAATATAAGAATAAATGAAAAATGTGTATATTTGGAATATCTTCTTTAAAGATTCTTTAAAAAAAACTTCTTTATCAAATTAATTAATGAAAAGTTACTAATACTTTTCAAATTGATTATAAAAAAACTAAATATATATAAATAAGTAAAGTATATAGTATGCAAACAGCAAGTAAAAACAATAGAACATCTGCTAAAATACTTAGTGTATAAAGTTCAATAGTAAGAAATATGAAACAAAAAAACAGAAGTTATTCTAAAAAACTTTAAAAACTTCTATATAATAAAAGAAAAAAGATAAAAGAGAAAGAAATAAGGATTCTGATTAAAAATAGAGTATAATTAGAAGAATTGGACAAATATATAGTCAGATTTATAGAAAAGATTATAGAAACAGGTCAAAACATACTGAATTTTTGTATGAGACTAATATGAAATAATCAAATATTAAAAATATCAAATTTAAAATGTTACTAGAAAAGAATAGGTAAAGAAATTCAAAAATAAATAATAAAAGTACAAAAAAAAATTTGTAATCAATTTTAAAAGAAGATTTAAAATAAAAAGTACTTAATAATGATTGAATAAAAATAAGCATAAGAGATTTATAGAGAAGATAAAATAAGAAAACTAGTCAATTCTTTAGATTAGAATAACACGATTACAATTATAAAAAAACCTTTATAGAAAGAAGAAAGACTAGAAGATGGGGGTCTGAAATGAATCTTATTAAAAGAAATAATGTATAGAATAAGATGGTTAGGATTTTAACTTTTGGCAAAATCCACAAAGAAGATTTATAATAGTAATTTGCAAGTAATGATATTAGTAGTTCGAATAATTTTTATTTAAGCTACTAATGAAGTAATAAATTATTTTCAAAGTTGTACTTAGAGTAATAATAGTCAAGACAAGTGAACTAATTAGAGATTCAGTTTTAGCGATATATTTTATATATATAGTATATTAATGTTTAATAAAAAATATATAATTAACTTGACAAAGGATAAAAAAAAAAAGTTAAATAATAGTATAAATAAATAATAGTCAAAAAATTTTTTTTATAAATAATATAATCAGTTAATATATTTGTTAGGAAGAACTTAAAAAAATTGAATTGTTTTTTTTTATTGTATTATAAAATTGATAGATTAAAGTAAATATTTCAAAGCAATAAGCTATTCAGTAATTAGAAAACAAGATATTATAATATAAAAATATCAAAAATAGTTGAGAAAAAGGTATTATAACCTGAATTAAAGAAGTTCTTGAAAAGTAATCAACTTATGATACTAAAATGGTAGTAATGGTAATAGCATAATATTTCAAGTTTTCACAATTCCTAGAAATATTTTGTTTGAAAATTTTATAAAATCATTTTATTATTTTATCTGGTGCACTTGAAGTAAATAAAAATTGGTTAAGCTTTTATCTCATAATAATAATAATAATAATAATAATAATAATTCTTGATAGTAATCTTGTTCGGAACTCTGTAATTTATACAAAAATATAATATTTCTTTCTTTTATACAAGTAAATTGTTTCTTTGCTTTTACGTAATTAATAAATCACGTGCATAAGCTGGCTGCGGATAATGCAAATAATAATAATAAAATAATTTTCCCAATTTTTTTTTTTTTACTATGATTTCAGGAAAAAGATATTTGCAAGATTTTGATTTTAGTAAATCGAATCACTCAAATTTTTAATTCAGGTACGATTTGAAACCGTTTATTACAATTGAAAATTTTACATGCCGCAATGTAAAAAATAAAAAGTATTTAATGCAGTAAGTATGAATGAAACAATGTTTCAAGCTAAACGTTTCAAATATGGTACCGTTATTTTTTGGGAAATCGATATACTGTATATGGCAAATAATAAAATTGATGCAATTAATTAATGAATGGAGAAACCATTTAACCATATAAGTTCACGCATCATAGGCGGACACCCGAGAATATGGTACGGATAAATTGATCCGCAGCATAGGGAAAAAAAAGTGTTCAGTGCTTCTTTAAAGATGTATAATGGATCCCGACTAATTCCGGTTGATCGATTTTATATGAATTTCTTATTTCTATTCCCGCAGCAATAACTGTCTTGGATTGTAAGTAGATGGCCCCATAGTAAGGGAGAAAGTATGGGTTATATATACGATCTTTTTAAGAAAGGAGGATTGGTTAGTTTAAGCCTAAACAAGTTTGCTACTCAATGAGACAGACACCTACAGAGACTATTGCCACTCTTGTATTCTTTTTGCGCAATAAGGTCGTCATTGTCGACAGTAGGTCGTGTAAGATAATACACGACCAGAAATGTGACCAACAAAGAATAGAGTGCCAGCAGGAATCTATGTATACTCAGGTGAGTCCATTTTCTAAATTCGACATACTTATTAGGAATGGATAGAAGATCTATTCGATATGATTCCTTGAAGAAGTAGCATGTTAAGAAATATGGTGAATTCCATAGTGCCGTAAATATACCGGGATATCCGTTATGGCGACATTCTGTGTATATGAGAAAACTTATAATTGATGTCAGGATGAGATAAATCAAAGCTCCTCCGATCAAACTCCAAGTCAAAATGGAGGTGGCACATATATCAACGTTTTGTTGTTGATACATTGATTGGCAACCATGTAAAAGAACAACGGATAAAGCTTGATCTCCACCTATATTCAGCATTGCCAAGTTCACGACGTGATAGCCGAGGAGGGCGACGCTAGTGATAAACATCTTTATTTTCCGTTACCATGTGAGCCTTGTCAAAATTTAGATATTGAATCTCGAATAGTTAAATTGTAAAGAAAACTTACTTCCCAGTACGGAACTATGCGGGAGACAATTTCCCCCTGTGGAATAACTCTTCCAAAGTTCGGGTTTCTGTATTGGAATCCATTTGTATCGGTGCCTGAATCAAGTGCTGTCTTGGATAAGTTTTCTGAGCTAGCTTGCTGAAACCCGTAATAAGACTGAGCCACCGTAGGGGTTTGGTTCGTTGACTCGGCGGTATAAATTGCATTAGAGCTGTCCAAAACGTGGTCACGTTGCTGTCGAACGTATGAACCCATCCTGAGACGATATCGGAAAGAAAGTTTTTATTTTATCTTGGAAAGAAAAATCTTATGTACTGTACGTGTTATATGTATTGTATTACATGTCATTGATCGTAACGGCAGTGGCTAAATTTAGTTAAGCAGGTGTACAAAAACTCGGTACGTATTTATTTACACATCTGCATAACACTCTTCTTTCAGACTTGTAATTATATAATGTCACCACCTAACGCTCCACCACCGCCACCTCAAATCCAAATCGAACCTGAAGTCATTGCCACAAACACGCTTATACTTACTGACCTAGGTAGAGAATTCTTTCTGCCCGCAAATCATGCGAGCTTGCAAAATCATTTAGAACAATATGGAGCGATCTATAAATTTGTTCCAATAAAGTCTTTCAATCGCATTCTTGTTGTTTTCTTTCAAACCAGTGATGCGAAAATCGCAAAAGCTCAGATTGAAAGGGTGTCCCTTTTGAACTGCACCTTCCGAGTATACTTTGGACCGGTAAGATCGTTTTTAACATTTATCTCTTGACGAAATCCTTAATAACTTGTCTCCTGATTCGATATAGCACACACCGATTTCTGATGAGTTTGAGGGTTCAAGGTTTCTCAATGTTCCAGAAATGGAAAGGAATTTGCTTATTTCTCCACCCGGATCGCCACCTGTTGGTTGGAACCAAGTGCGTGAAGAGTCTCCAAACTCTGTCACGTTGGCGGATGATTTAATTCATGCTCTTGCGCATATTTCCATACACAATCTGGATCCAGAGTTATCAGACCTGGAAGGATTCTCGCTAGACAACAATCCCGAATCAGACATCAATATTTCACAAAGACAGATACCCATATTAACCGTTCTTCCCAAAGAATTTGAAAAAATTTCTACTGGAGAGCGAGAAGCTGATGTTCCACTTATTCTAATTCAAGATTGGGATGATACTCCTTCATTCAACAAAAATATTAAAAAGCCTATGCAAATTAATTCTCGAATTAAGGCACAATTTCGTCCAACTCCAGCTCCATTTTCATTATAAATTTGTAAAAAAAAAAAAGAGTTATTTTTCTTTATTCTGAGGTTTATGGTTGATACGTGACCTAGGTTGCACAAAACATTTAACAAATAAAAAGTTGCCAAATTTACCACATAATTCGTTTTTTTTTTTTTACGATTCGCGAGCATAACATTTAATAATAATAATATTTCCTCGAGTATTTGTTGTTAAAAAAAGTTATGTACACACAACCACCTCCGAATTCCCAACAGTCTACGCAACGCCCTATTCCAAATCAATCGCAGTCACAACCTTTAACGCCCCAAGTTGTACCGTCCCCGACACAACAAAATTTTCCAGGTTGGCGACCAGCCGGAACAAACGCGCAACCACTTCGTCCACCACCACAAAATGTTAGGCCCGGTTTCATACCCGGTCAGCGTCCCCCTCAAACTGTTGCATCAGGTTTTTATACTTTCTTCTGTTAAATTCGAAAACGATTGGTTTTTCACACGTCGTTCGGACACATACTACGTCTCCTCGAACACCTCAAAGTTCTCTCGAAATAGCCCATTCAAAGATGTAGAATCAAGATCCTTTTGATAATCATTGTTATTTTAACCCATAACTTGATGATAATGAACGATTTATTATTTGTGATTCTAAACTCAAAATCAGTAATACTTCAAATAATTTGTCGTTTTAGGAATTAGACCTGTGATGCAAGGCCAACCACCGACAGTCGTCGCACAGCAACCTCCACAAGTTAACGCTTTTCTCGGATCAGGACCACCTGTGATTCCGCCCCCTGGTTCGGTATACCCACAATCGAATATTCCTACCAGACCTCCAGGTCCACCGGGACCCATGCGCCCACAACAGGGATTGGATGTTACTGGCATGGGCGATATGGTGAATCAAGTTAGCAATATGGAGATTAGTCCGCGTCCACCAGTAATTCAAAATACTTCCATCCTGAATCAACCTCAAATTGATGTAATGTATTTTATCAGTCCAAATGCAATCGCAAAGAAAAAGTGTTTGCATGTATTAGAACATTTTCTTGACAACGGTTTCCCTCTTAGCAGCCTGCTAGGCCACCAAGGCAAAATCGTACCAAGAGAGCTTATCACCCGAGTTCAGATATCAATGGTTCTTCGTATACCTCTCTGACGCCATTTCCAAACAACTATAATCAACCACCACCCGTGGATAACGCACCGCAGCCTGGACAACAACCGATGCAACCAATGTATTCTCCCATGGTTCCTCAACATCCTCCGACTGTACAAGGAATGCAGCAGACTATGCAACCAATCCCACACCAGGCGCCGTACATGCATCCTCCTTCTCAGACGCAGCCCATGCCTCGTCCTCCGATCCAAAATCCTCCCAGATCTCGGATCGATCCTAATCAAATTCCATCGCCAGTCACCGTTCAAGAACAAGATCAACAACTTTTCGATGAACAACCGTATATGACCTTATCCAAATCGACCGTACCTCTGGCGAGCTCTGATTTTAAAGCTGTCGATGAAGGTAAAGTATAGTTATATCTCATATAGATATAATGCATGTATTTTACTCACCTCTAAGAATATTTTCGTTACCGGTCTCTCATTTAAAGGCAACTCTAATCCGCGATTCATGAGGCTGACACTATATTCTATACCTCATAGCGAGGATCTCCTTCAGACATCTCATTTGCCACTGGGCGTCATTTTACAGCCTCTGGCTAAATTAAGGAATGACGAGGTTCGATCTTTAAAATTCACATCTGTAGACTTCTCCACGCGCTAAGATATTTAATGAATTGACAGGCTCCAATTGAGGTCGTCGATTTCCAAGAACAAGGACCAATTCGTTGTACGCGATGCAAGACTTATATTAATCCATTCGTGATTTTCGTTGAGGGAGGGCAGAAATTCATATGCAATATGTGTTCGTTCTCTAACGAAGGTTCGGATCGTCACTTGATAATCTTCTATCCCCAAAAGGAAGAAAATCCGATTAATTATCGCTTCTTTTGTTTAAAGTTCCACCTGAATACTTTTGCAATTTGGACATGAGTGGGCGGCGGGTGGACATTGAACAACGACCTGAGTTGAAGTACGGAACGGTGGAGTTCACTGCTCCGAAGGTAATTAGGGAAAAAAGGGTTCAACAAAGTCAACGACATGAAGAATATAATGTTAAATGACTATATATATGTTTTATTGAATGTTCACAATTTAGGAATATTGGGCAAGACCACCTTCCCCGTTGTCATGCCTCTTTGCTATTGATGTGTCCTTTAATGCGGTTAAAAGCGGAATGGTTGCGACATGTGTAAATGCAATTCTCGAGATTTTGTATAATTCTCCGAGTGGCATCTCACCAATCAACAGAATTGGAATAGTTACCTATGACAGAGACGTGCACTTCTACAGTTTGCAGGTATTTGCTAATATTTCTTATTGATTGAACTTGGATTATTCCAGTCATCAATATTATTATAATTATTTCATAGCCGCAACTCGAGCAAGCTCAAATGTTGGTTGTCTCTGATATTAATGATGTCTTCGTGCCGTTGAATTCTGGTCTTTTTGTGGATCCAAATGAATCAAGGTAAGAATCTCTGTAGAATTTGGATAACTGTAGTGTCGTTCATATATTAAACCTAATTTTTGCACCCTGAAACAAAGAACTGTCATAGAGGATCTTTTGAAATCTTTACCAACAATGTTTGCTGAAAATAAAGTTATGGATGCGGTACTGGGTGCTGTTGTTAAAGCATCGCATATGGCTTTGGTATGGAGCGGAGCTTTAAGTACTTTATTTCACATAAAGTTGCCCTTTTGCAAGATATATTCTATTTGTTTATCCAATGAATAACTGATTTCTATGGCAGAATGAGATTGGAGGGAAGCTCGTAATATTCCAAACAACTTTGCCAACGTACGGCCCTGGTTCCATTAAACATAGGGAAGATTCCAAAGTATACAACACCGACAAAGAAAGGCTACTATTCGGTCCCCAAGATAATTATTACAAGACGTTGGCCACAAGTTGCGTTGACTCTGGAATCTGCGTCGATTTGTTCTTATTCCCAAATTCCTACATTGACATTGCAACGATTGGTAAGCCTCTATGAGGATCGGTTATTTGTGTTGATTCGTGGATCTCGAAAGTTTACTCAATTTTATTTCAAAATTTAGGGATACTGTCTTGTTTGACTGGGGGTGAAACCTACTTCTATCCAAACTTTGATGCTCAGAGGGATGGTGTGAAATTTTCAAACGAGTTGATGCAAAATCTCACTAGAGAATTTGGGTATAATGCACTCATGCGGATTCGGTGCTCTAACGGTTAGTCTTATTATTATGATGAATGAAATATCTTCCGGATGCAATCGGTTAACTTTCAATATTTATATGAAATCTTTAGGTCTAAGAGTTGAAGATCATTTCGGTAATTTCAATATGCGAAATGCGACTGACGTAGAACTCGCGGGCGTCGATAGTGACAAAGCATTTGGCGCCTTATTTAAGTATGACGGTAAACTTGATGAAAAAACTGACGCTTATATTCAGTGTGCTCTCTTATACACGACCTCGAGTGGTCAACGTCGGGTGCGGACTCACAATCTAAGTGTTACTGTCACACAACTTTTGGGAAATGTTTTCAGGCATGCAGAAATGGACACCACCGTCAACTTCTTGGCCAAGCAAGGTATTGAAATATAACGGGATTCAATTTTTTTAAATGCCATTTTCGTTGCAAATCAAACGATCACATTTTCTAACAATTTGTCGATTAAAAAAAAAAGCTGTGTCAAACACTCTCACAAAATCGCTGCGAGATATTCGTGATCATCTGACTGAAAAGTGCGTCAAAATATTGATGGCGTATAGGAGGCATTGTGCAACTTCGAGCTCCTCTGGTCAACTAATCCTTCCCGAAGCTTTCAAATTATTTCCTCTATATACTTTGACAATGTTAAAGTCCAAAGCTCTATGTGGTGGTAAGACATGAGTGTATGTCTTTGCAGTCTTTTTTTTTTTAAGGATGATCCGTGTGATAAAAGTTTCAGAAAATTCTAGTAGGGAATTTAACTAGCGACGTTCGAGTGCATTGCATGCGCTTAATAAAAAGCATCGGAGTGCCGGATAGTGTAGTGTTCTTTTATCCGCGACTTTTTCCAGTGCACCAACTTTCTGATCAGGTGAGCGAAAAACTTGATGAATGGCATCAGAAAATGCTTGGATTTGTAATTAAATCAGGTTTTCTTAGGTTGGGTTTCCGGATCAATATGGTAGAGTCAAATTACCACCATTAATTCGCGTGTCGCAAGCCAGATTTAGTCACGATGGGGCGTATCTTCTCGGTATGTGAATCCCAAAGGTTTTCTCCTAGATCATCGTGAAAAAAATTTTGCAAGTATTAATATTTTCGATCCTTAGAAAACGGTCAAATATTAATGTTTTGGTTGGGTCACCAAATCTCTCCCGATTTCATCCGAAGTGTGTTTGGTGTCGAATCAATTGAACATATTAATCCGAAGCTTGTAAGATTAATAATTACTTTGTCACGTTCTTCAAATCCATCATATTAACAGTTGTCGTGAAATCGTTTTATTAGTCCGTTCTTCCTGCGTTAGAGAACAAAACATCCATACAAATTCGATCAATCATAACGTACTTGCAATCACAGAGATCAAAATATTTACGCCTAACTATTGTACGAAAGGGCATCGATCCTTCAGAGTTGGAATTCAACTGTCTATTAGCTGAGGATGAAAACAATGGTGCAATGTCATATGTCGATTACTTATGTCATGTTCACAAGCAAATTCAAGCCGAGGTCAATATGAGTGACTGATAGCGCGTCTTTATCTGCAATGAAATCTACTTTGGGTTCCACCACCTAGCCTGTCCGTGCAATGGACAATTCAGTTATTATTAGATATTTATTGGTAAATATTCTAAATATTTAATTCAGCTAGTAAAATTTTCTTGCTCATATATTTATATTTCAAAAAATTTTGTACGTTGTCAGTATTTTCTTCGTTGTATTATACAATTAGACTACTTTTGAAAAAAAAAAAATACTTTAGTAATACATAATAGATGAATTCTTGTTTCACTTTCTTTTTTTTTTTTTTCGCCAATTTTGAATATCATAGCTAATTAGCTATGTCGCCGATCATAATTATTGGCCGGAATGGTTTCGAAAAGTAAACGATGCATAATATTAATTGGACATTCAATGAAATTTAAAATGATTTTCAATATACTGTATTTATTTAAAATATTAATATTTAAATAAAGCATTAGTTTTATTTGGTAAAGTGTGGTTTCACTGATGAATACGAATGTTTTTACTAGCCAATAAAGAATATTTTTTTAAAAAAAAATTGTCAAATTAAGATTAATATTTGCAATATCAAAATTAAATTCGGTCTATTATGACAGTACGTAGACAGATAATTCAAGAAACTCAAAAAAAAATACTTTCTATAGCCGACAAATTCACAAAAATATAATATTATGGACTCATTTAAATTACCATTAGAATTAATAAGTAAAAAAGAAAGACCGTGATAGGAGCAAAAGGAAATCGTGGTAGGAATGCAGGAAGCTCACCAGCAGTAAAAGCTATCATTATAGGCAACCAGCCCATTATACTGTATATAGTAAAAGAATACCGACGGCAAGCTGAGTCTAATATATCTAAAGGATCACGGGATTTGTTGAAGAATAAACGGAATAGCCGGTCGATCTCCTAATTTATTTCACGGAACAATTTCCTTTATGTGCCGCCATTCCCTTATTAAGGTGTCTTATGCTAACATATTATCAGCATTTGCCGTACCGGGAACATCAATAAACGACTTTTCTTTCCTCTTCTTCAATATGTTTCCAATGAAAAATTCACCTGCTTTATAACTGCTCCTAACCAATGGTCCAGAGGCTGTATACAAAAATCCCAGGTCATTGCCTACCTTCTCCCAATATGAGAATTTCTCGGGTGTCACATATTCGTGAACTTTCATATGTCGCTTTGTGGGGCGCATATATTGGCCTAGCGTTACGCAATCAACTTCTATCTTGCGCAGTTCTGTTTATAAAATAAGTTATGAATTTTAAAGGATCAGTTAATTTTAAACTAATAGAAATGTAAATCCATCTTAATACTTTAGGTTTAAATAATGAATAGTCGAAATAACGAGTGACAAGCACCTTTCAAAGTGTCCATTACATCTTCGTCGGTTTCACCAACTCCAAGCATTATGCTAGTTTTTGTGATTAAACTTGATTGATATTTCTTAGCATACTCCAACACTTTCAAACTTTGTCTGAATGTCGCTCTATGATCTCTTACGTATGGTGTTAACGCCTCCACTGTCTCAACGTTATGTGCGTATACATCTAGCCCCGAATGCACCACCTTACTAACGCTTTCTAGATTTCCTTGAAAATCTCCTGTTAGGCATTCTACTAATACGTGTGGTGCCCTTGAAAGATCATATTTCGTTAAAATGAAGTTAGATTAAATTAAAAATATAATAAATTCATACTTACTTTTTTTTTAGTAACTTGATGGTTTCTGCGAAATGTTCTGATCCACCATCTGGAAGATCTATAAATTTTCAAAAAATAAGTTATAATTGATTCAAACATAAATATTATAATATTTATCTATAAATACCATCCCGATCAACCGAAGTCAATACAACATAATCTAAACCCCATTTTGAGATCGCCTGAGCCACATTCTCCGGCTCATTGACGTCAAGAGGTTTAGGATTTCTACTTGTTTTCACCGAACAAAATCTACATCCCCTCGTGCATTCATCGCCCATCAACATGATGGTTGCAGTGGCGGTCTTGTGCTCACCACCACCCCAACAGTCGCCTATATTCGGGCAACGCGCCTCTTCGCATACCTATAAACACAAAGATAATATACTCTGTTTGATCTAGTAAATTTAATAACTATAGGTTGATACTTACTGTGTGTAGGTTCAAACCTCGAAGGTCACTTTTTATCCTTGTATAGTTCTCTCCAACAGGAATTTTAGTTTTAAGCCATTCTGGTAATCTTTGATGCCTAAAATAATTGCAAGATCATATGTTAATTGAAAATAACACGTACAGTAGATACAAAATTAGCATGTACTATTCTTTTTTTGTTTGTTTTTTTTTTTTTGCATACAATATTATAATGAATAAAGAATTACAAATTATGCTCACGGTTTCCTAAATCTTCCCTCAATAGTTTGTCGTGAAAGAATATCATCCACGTCTTGATTTGATCCTTTTTTATCTTCTTGATCCAAGCCAAATGATTCTTGTGAGCCTGAAACAATAAAATCTTCCAATCCTGGGCCTGATTCCAATTTCTTCGAGAATTGAGATAGTTTTAGGGTAGATGTTGTTTTGGGTGAGAATTGTATTAATTTATTGAATGCGTTGTTAGGGTAACGAGCGTTCTATATGTAGAATATCAATATAAAAATCAATAAATTAAGAAGACAAGAATAATGTCTATTAGGAAGACGGTGTATTGAAAAATACTTACCAAAAGCATAACATTAATTTTAAGGATTGTCCTTGAAAAAACATGGTCAAGGATAATATTTTTTCGAGGATTCAGAAAAAACATGATTTCGATATAGATTGAATTTTGTGCAACATATAATATAAAAATGCTTATTTCACGTGCCAACGGGTAATCCACGCGCTACTATCATATTTGTATTAAATAGAGTAATGTTTAAAAAACTTTTGATAATAAAAATTCCAAATTATTTATAGTAAGGAAAATTAGTTTTAAATATTGATTAGTTTCAATTATAAGATAATAAAATATATAGTATTAAAATTTATTGTAATATCCATAGCCAAGCTAGATCATATTTTATTAATCAATTGAAAACATAAACATATTTTCACTTGAGCAATATAATATATACTATAGCTAAACATTTCTATCACATTTAACAAACTCATTATAGGCAATAATAGTCTTTAAGTTTGATTTTGGAAACAATATTTTGTTTTATAATAAACTTTAAATAAATATTTTTTTGATTTATTACTTTATTATTGATAGTTATTATTGTTATATATCTTATCAAGCTATTAAAATATAGAAAATTACAAAAGAAATAGATTGAAAAAAAGGATAGGAATATAAAAAATATACAAGTGTACTATAAGAAAACAAAAAAAGTTGAATATACATCTCTTTTCACTAATTCCCATTTTTTTCAAAAAAAAAAAAAATTTTTTAAAAAAAGAGAAGTCAATTCAAAAAACAAAAGAAAACTAATATCAAAGACCATTCACTTACAAGAAACACTATAGAAACACTATAGAAGTAACTAGTTATAGTATAGGAACAGATGAGTACTTAAAAACTTCTAATCTTTCTATATAAAAATTTTTTTTTTTAGAAAAAATAAATAAAAACAAAAACTGAATACAGTAGGCTCTTAAAAGTTCAACATTAACCTTACAAAGCTCTCAGTCAGGCCAGTACAAGGTAACATCTTTTTAGATATCAAGAGAAACCTTACAAGCAATAATTTAGATTGATAAATCAGTTTAAACTCAAATATTTATAAAATTCAAAGAAATATTCAAGCTTTATTGACTATATAGCAAAGAAGTATATATATCACAATAAACAAAATTTCAACAAACACAATATTATATGAATATGAACACATATATTTCCTTAAGAAAAATAAGATCAATAAGATATGTTTATATAAACAATATTTGCAAATAATCTATATATTTACAGTAAATAGATCAATAATATCCTATATTTTCATATATCTATAATAAGCTAATCAATAATAGCAACATTATTATCACAACAAATATGTGAAACATAACCTAATTTTACAACACAACAACTTTAAGATTTTTTCATACTATCAAATTAGTAACAAGGAATAAACAAACTTTCACTGCATGTTATAAATAATAAACCACAAATAAAATCTATTAATCTGTAATATGTGATAAATATAACAATGTTAACAACACAAAAATTACTACAGATCACAAAAAAACATAAAATTTATATTCTAAAAATTCTAATCAAATTATCAAACAAGTATAATCAAGGAAAAAAACTATGGATAACATAAATGATCTTTAATATAATTTCTATACAAAAAAACAATCCCAATCTAGTCCTTAATTCTACAAGATGCTTAATTATAGATAGCATTATAGCTAAAATCCTTAACATTGATCACACCACTTTCACTAAAACTACAATTCTAAGACAATACATCCTATATTTATAGACTCAAGAATAAGAAAAAAAAAATGATTTGTTGACCTCTTTCTTGAAAGACAAGTATATAGAACTGATAAAACAAGAGAAAAAAATATATTGGCAATAACAAATAAAGCAAAAAAACATCATTACAAATAACTCATATCCAAGTTTGACAAAACTATCAAATGAAGAAGCAATTATGAAAATTCAACCAATATACACAATAAAAGTTCCTAACAATATCAAAATAGAAATAAGTGATAAAGAAATTGAGAATCAATTGGAAATAGAGAAAATTCAAGAAGAAGTAAAAGGAGATAATATTATAGAGCTACAATTTTACAATACTAACTAGTATTAATTCATTTCACATTATCAAAAATAGAATATATAAACTGGAAACTCTAAGATCCAGAATATTAGAAGAAAATAAAAGAAAAGAATGGTATATTTCCAAAATGCTCTTAGCCTATTAAAGGAACTTCAACTATATACAAAAGAATTTCTTAATAGTAATGCTTGATTAATTTTCACTTTTGAAAAAAAAATATACTTTGAATTATTTGAAGAAAGTTAACAAAAAAGAGGGTGAGAATTTCATGATAATATATATAAGCACAAAAAAATGAAAAGGGCCAGAATTTCTACCTAATAAAAAAATCTTTAAAGAAAAAATAGAAAGAAAGAACAAAGACCTATTTATAATCCTAATTGATATAGACCATAGTTATATATGGCAAGAAGTTAAGACAGTCTTATAGATATATAGAAAACTCACAAATATCCATATATACAACTATTTAAGATTACAATAAAGAATTAAGATATGAGACACTCATTATAAATAAAACAATAAGCTAAAAGATCTATGAATGATCCCTATCAAAACAGAAGTAATAAGGATTATTTTCACTCAACATGAATCCAACAATCAAAAAGTTGATAAAATCAATAAAAAGTGTAATAACCAATTCTTAAGACTATATGAAATGCATAATATTCTTACAAACTTATTAATATGTACCTTAAAACAAATCAAAGTAAAAGTTTTTTATATATTCAGAAATCCATATATACTCAAGAAAAGAGGATATGTGGTTATATATTTTATAACAGCAAAAGATCTTAATAAAATACTTAAATAGTACATTTTTTTATATAAACATAAACATATATAAAATACCAAAGAATATTTCAAGATAGGTATACAATAATAAGATGAAACCATAGAAGAAGTAAACATTTCATAAAAAGAGAGATATGTAAAAGCAAAATATAAAACTAGCAGTATTCATTTCAAAAAAATAGATGAATCCAGTATAGATTAATATAACAATCACCTGGATAGAATAGACATTAGATTCAATAGAAAGTCTATATAGAGAAAAACTCTTTTAGAATAATCTGATCCTGGATATAACACAGAAAACTTTAATATAGAATTTGAAAAAAGAAGATCAAGATTCTATATAACAAATGCAAGAAATTCAAGACAAGGATGCAATCAATAACCAGCAACAGAAAGCAATAGGGAACTAATAAAATACAAAAAATAAGATATAAAAAATACAGTTCCAGAATCTCTACAATATAATTACTGAATCTTAATCAGAACAAAACTTATTACAACAAATTCTATATAGTTTAAACAAACTAAACAGCAGAATGGGTCATATTTAAAAAGAGATTCAACTCTATTCTGAATCTATAAGATGAAAAGAAACTAATTACTCCTAAAAGTTACATCAATTCAAATAAAAAATACTAGTAAAGAACAAACTCATAAAAAGAATTCAGTACTTCCTGAATCAAAAACAATTTCAAAAACAACAATCCAACAACAAATATATTCTTTTCAAACAATCTCCCTACCGCTACACAACACTTAAACAACTTCATCAAATTGATCAAAACAAATACTATCACAAGAACCTTAAAGAACAAACAATATATCAAAATGACATACTGCAATCTACTATAAAAAGAAACTATAACTATAGGAATACACAATATAAAAAAAACAAATACAATATTGAATTAATAATGTTTATATGATAAGATACAAGAACTAGATATAGAGATTATAGATATCAGTAAAACAAAACTAAGGAGTGAAGTAGTAGAACATACTTTTAAGTTCTAAAAGATATATAATTTTTTTGCAATTATAATAATATTAAATATAGAGAATTAGGTATGAATTTCCTTATAAATAAGACATATGAAAAGAAACTGAAATTGATTGAAAAAATAGAAAGCTATATTATAGGTGCAAACTTTTTTTTAAAGAAATGCAAACTATATATATATTAAATCTACTACTATCTGAAAAAACAAAAAGTAAATAACTTCAAATAATAATGTAAAAAGAAATCCTAAACAAATAACAATAGAAATTCAATATTATTATTATTATTTTTTTTTTGAGTACCTATAGTCAGGCTAGATTGTAAGTTTATTAATCAATTGAAAATATAAGTATATTTTCATTCAAGCAGCTTGATACATACTACAGCCAAACTATTATTCTAATCTAACTAACTTGTTTTAAGCATAAAAACCTTTAAGTTTAGCCTTGAGAACAATATTTCATTCCACAGTGTCTTTGGGTAAAAATCCTCCTAGTTTACTACATCATTACCAACAGGTTGTCACTGCTGTATGTTATACCAAGCCACTGGAATACAAGAAACTACAAAAGAATGGATTGAAAAAAGAAAGGGGGGATATCTAAAAATGTTTAAATAGACAACAAGAAAATGAAAGAGTAAAAATTGAAAAAAAATATTTCCAGCTTCCTTCAAAGACCTACTTCTCAAGACCTCTTTTCAATAAGAAATGCTCGATTGGGTTATTCTTTCTTTTTCTAACTATCTAAGGAACTTATCTATTCTTGATCTTGATTTCCTTCTTGTCTACTGTCTAAGGAGACTTGTTGCCTAGTGGGGGCCTTTATTTCTAGGACACACTTAGTCCCAACCTTCTTTGTATAGTGATTTTTTATTTATTTGCAATAGACAAATGATTTATAATGGACCTCAGGTTCTTATATGACCTAGTAGGGACTAGTTCATATTGTTTCAATATAATACTTTTCAACAGCTATGTCTAATTAAAGGAATTTTATTAGTATACATTTTCTATTAACCAAAAGGTCAGATTCTTTAATAATTCTCTTGCCTTGTAATGGTGGGAGGGTCTCAAGAATGGTGAGGATCCTCATTGATTGTGATATAATTTAACAACTTCTGGAGAAATGCATTCTCAATTATAACCAAAAGGTTGGAGCTTAGTATAAACTAGATACCATTTGATCTTATTGCCTAACCAGGATAAGAGGAAGACCTTGGTTCTGAACTTTATCTAATCGGGATAATAGAAGAGAAAGATCTCAACTTAAACAAATAGTAGTATTTTTACCACCTGAGGATTTGTTGCTCATATTTTATTGGCCTTATAGAACTTGATTTGTAGGTTAACCCAATTGGAAAAGTAGGTAGACACAAGGCATCAATTAACTCTTTCTATTATCAATAATGTCATCAAAGCATGTGAGATGACCAATAAGGGCTTGTTTATATTCAATTATTAATGTATTTCATGTCAACCAATCAGATGCCAGGTGACATTGTGTTACCAGAAATTTAGGAACAAATTGAGATAGGCAAAATTTCTCAAAAAAACTGTGATAAACAATAGACACTTTAAGAGAATACAAGATAGTATGTGAGAAAGTGGATAATAAGTCTTCCCCTGTCAACAAAACCTCTATTTCTCATTGTTTCTAGCTCTGTAAGGTAACACTCCACTTGCCAGTCCTTTTATTTTCTAGAATCTTCTTATCCTTAGTAGAGAAAGTGCATACTTGAGTTTTTTCAAGCCACTAAAGGCTCAAGTTTTTATTTAAAAGAGTTTATAAACAAGTAAGGGAGGGTAGAGGAGATATATGAAGACAAACTTCAAGTTGTTTAAATGAAAGTATAAAGACTTTATTAGCAAAGAAGTATAAAACTTCTTGCGAACATCTTTTTTGTATGTGATTAAAGAATTAGCAGAAAAAGTTTTATAAAAATTCAATATTATTATTGTAAAAAAACTTAAATAATTTTAAGAATATTTCAATGAAGTTAATTATAAATAGTAATTATACTCTTCTTTTAATTAGGCTAAAAATAACAACTTGTTAAAAGATAAATAGTATTAAAATCAAAAAAAAATATAAAGTAAAAAGATTCCAGATTCTGTTAACTCAATATCAATACAATAGAAAAAATTCAAATAATGGATTAAAATCAAAATAATAAAATATAATCAACTATATTCATATTTTGAAAATTCAGTCTGGATCCAAACAAAACTGAATCAGGTATGGTAGGAATTTGAAAATTTTCTTATCAAAGGGGCATATAGAACTCTTAAAAAAATAAATATATTTGATATCAGATAAAAAAAGATTCGACTTGTCAGTAAATAATAAGAGTACAAAGCTTATAGAGCGGTTTACAAAGTTCATTACCTGCTAAAAAAGATTTATTATAGTTGGAATGCAAACACTAGAGACAAACTTACACAAGCAATCAATAAACTCTACTACTTATGCAAGAAAATAGAGAATTAGAATCTTATAGCTTCTCGGTTCTTAGAAGAAGTTCAAGTATAGTTCAAGAATATCTTCAATATTGAACACACACTAAAAATAACTTGTAAAAAGAAAGAGAGTCTATATATCAAGAGCCAGATCAACAAAGCACTTGAAACCAGATGTGAAAATCTCAAAAGCAATCAAAAATGAATGTTATATTCTTTTTTAAACTAAAAAAGACCCAAGATAATCTTAAATCAGATTAAAATTAGAAACCAAGATAAAGAAAAATACATAGTTACAAACCTACAAACAATCAAACAAGTGATAGAAGATTATTACCAAAAAACTTTCAAATAATTAAATATTAACTATGAGAGCCTTAGTTTTGAATAGAAAAGAAAATATCAACTAAAAGATTAAATATATTTAACATGATATTCTCTTTTATAGGAAGAAATCACAATGGAAGAAATCAAGACAATACTCAGAAACCTTTCTAAAAATAAAACACCTAATTTATCATATATTAGTTATTAAATACTTAACAACCTGGGTCCTCAAGGAAAAAAGACTTTCAAGCAAATATATAATTAAATAATTAAAGTTAATTGTATATCAAGGAAACAAAAAAAAATAACATCTATCTGATATTCAAGCCAAAACTATAGAATTATAGTCTAAGTAACACAAGGTCTATAATATTACTAGAGATAATAAAAAAATGCTTCATCAAAATACTGATCAATAAACTTTTCAGTATATGTAAATAGCATAAAATCTTATAAGAATCTAATTTCATTGGCTTATAAGAAAAAAGTATAACTAAATCTATCTAATTTTTAAATAATATCTATAAAGAAGATGAAAAAAAAAGAAACTATTGATCCTTTTTTAGGATATAGTCAAAATATATAATTTGATCAGCCTCAAGATGTTAAAAAGATCTATAAATAGAATATGTATTTCAGTTATTAGTAGACAATTGATTATAAATCTCTTTGAAAACAGAAAATGCAAAACAATTATTCCAACAGAGCTTATAGATTCAATTATAGTTGATAATGGAATAGACCAAGAGAAAACAATCTCATATTTACTTTGAAGAATTTTTTATAATCCATTATTATACAAAATATAAAGAAATTCAAACTATGGATATATAATGGGAAAAGAATGGATATTAGATTTTCAAAAGTTACACTTAAAAGAAAAACTTTTTCTAAAATAAGTAGTGATAGTATATATGGATGATACTATTTGAATTATCAAATCCAAAGCTGGTATAAAATGTATTTTAGAAGATACCAAACAATTTTATCAGGCAAATAATTCACAAATAAATAATAAAAAATTCATTCTTTTAATCTTCAACTGAAACAGTATTTAAAAAAATTTTTTAATTAATTTTAATAAATATTTCTAATTAATTTTAATAAATATTTTTTTAAAAAAATTTGAGTTTGAATATTATTTTATATCTAATTATCTTTTTCAAAGTTGTTTTAAAATAATATATTTTTAAACTTTGAGTTCTTCCAATAAGTTTCTTATAATTGAAATAAGGTATACTATATAGTTTATTTATATATTTTTTTTAATAAAACAGATTTCAAGTACTTTATTAAGCTTGCTTTATTATTGTCTTCCCTTTCTTTATACAGTATTGATTATTTTTAATAATAATTATTTAAATCTTTTGTTACTTATCTTTATTAAGTAATAGTTTTGTATTCCATTTCATTTTCATTTACTAATAAAATCTTCAATTTTTTCTGAAATGATAATTTTCTGCAATATTATATATTAATCTAAAATAAAATCTTTACTTGTATTCTTCTTAAATAAGCTATATTATTTTTTCAACTTGATAAGTTCTTGAATTCTTGACTTTTAGTTGATCCAAGTATATCAGCCTATTCTTTCTTAAATTGGTTTTTTTAGGCAAAATTAACTTTTTTTTCTCTAAAAGCATACCCCCCTAAATGCACGCCTGTACTTGGTCCCAAGGGAAGTGCATTTAGAGAGAGTTATCTGTACTTGTTTATTTTATATTTAGACTATAATAACATTTAATTGCATCCAGTTAAAATAACAATAATTTTATAATATCCAATAGCATTAATATTTTAAATATCCTTTTACTGTAAACATAGTATATTCTATTTGAATGCGCTCGTGAGTTTGAATAAATAGATTTCGTTACATATACATAATTATGAAAATTCACAGGCATGATACCGTGATAATTATAAGATAGAACAAAACAAATCGTGCTAACTAATTACAGGACTATAGAGGATTTCGAATTGCAATTACATATCATCTTTTAAACAATGAGACGTTTCATTAATTAAAAATATGAGGTGGTTTTTTTTTTTTTTTGTAGCGCTCATTTTTAAGGATTGCTCGAATTCGAAACTTTTTGCATCGCATCTATCTGTTTTAAAAGGGAACCATTTCCTGATTATAAAGAAATCGTCTTTTGAAGGATCGGCGACAATTGTAAACATTGTACCTGGGTAACATGTTATAAAAGATCCATTTTCACGAAAACAAATAAACGTAGGTTTATAAACCGAATTCTCCAGATTCCTATTGGGCATCGTTTAGTTGCATTATTGTTGAAGCGATACTTGGGAATCCTTGAACCACCATCCATATATGTATGTTTGTTATAATTACCACGGACATTATCGTGAATTATTATTATACGACGCCAGTCACGCCTTCATACCATATTTGTCATGAATAAGGAAAATCAACGACCTTTATCACAAGTTTATCGATAACCCTAACGCTTTTTCAAATGTCGGAATTTTCCGAGAACTTTGAGGATTCGGAAAATAAATCGTATGAAACATAACGTTTTTTTTTATATATGAGCACACGGAAGCGATGGCAAAATTTGAGTTGCACGTACTGTACGTAGCACGTACGTACGTACCATACGCTCCCGTCCAAAGTGGTATTGAGAAACCACCTGAAACTTTCATAACTCGACATTATGTAATGTTTGTTTTTGCGGCATGCATGTGTACGTGCATATGTAAAACTGTAGAATGGAAATTCTGAAAGTCTGGCTTCGTTCAGGTCTGGACATGAAATGCCGAGCGGAGTGTCGAGAGAATTGCCTCGTGCCCACCACATTGTACTTAAAAGCACTACGCCGACTCCACCTCATCACATAATGCGCCGTCTGCATCTCAGTGCAACCGCATACAAATAAAATCTATACCATATCCGCCATTTTTTTTTTCGGCTATCTACATATCTATTCATTCCATTCTCATATTTCTCGATTTCAAATTTTTTTTTGGCCGAGGAATTAATTCCACACCGCTATTGCACGTCCTGATACTTTTTGTAAGCACAACTTGAGTAGTTGCCTCAAAGATGAAATAATTTCATCACATGACTGTTAGCCCGCATTGATTATATACTAGAAATACGCTTTCAGTTTCTTCTTTTTTTCTTCTCTCTTTCTTTTGTTTTTTTTTTTTCTTTTTCTTTTTTTTTTCTTTTGTAGAACAAGATACCTAATTTTCTTCTAAAAGACAATCAAAATTGGTTATTGCCGAATTAGAATATTAAAGATATGCTTAAACTACGGCATCCGTCAATTACCGAAGAAACCGGAACTCCTTCAAACTCCTCGAGAAGAAGTCATATAATCGATTCCTTAATCGAGGAATCTTACAGGATTTCCAAGTATCCTCAGGATGCTCTCAGGTGGATACCATTCGAAAATTTCGGAAAAATCGAGTGCTTCGCTCAGGGCGAATTTGCGGAGATCGCTTTAGCATTTCATCAAAAGAATGAACGACATCCAACCACTGACTGTGAAAAAGAAATTCCTGACCATATTGCGCTGAGATTTATCAAGAAATCTAGGGTGATTGATGAGAAGTTGATTAACGAGGTACGTTACTTGCGCAATGTTTTTTTGAAATTCCTCGTCGCCCATATCACGTGACCGACCGGAGTCCCTTCTAGATAAGGACCCATCACAAATGTATGGTCCACTCTCGAAACGTAATCCCTTTATACGGTCTAACTCAAGATCCGCGAACACTCGACCACGCGTTGGTACTTAAACATGCCAGGCACGGTGATTTAAGAAAATTCCTTCGGAGAAGCTTGACTTGGCCCGAAAAATTAAGGATGTTAATAAAGACAGCGAAGACGTTAAAAGAAATTCACGAGCTAGATCTGGTTCATCGAGATTTTCATTGTAAAAATATTCTGGTGGACGATGTTGACGACCTTGGTAATGATTATGAATTGTTTGTCAGTGATTTTGGATTGTGTATGGACGTCTCCAGTTCAAAAATTGGTGAGTCTCGATGTTCGTCTTCCGGTCAAGTATTTAAAGATTGCAGAATGATTTTTTAACATTCGCACCAAAAACAGATCTAAATGCAATCGAAGGAGTGCTTCCATACATTGCTCCAGAAATACTTTTGGGCAGCAAGTATTCGCCAAAGACCGATATCTATAGCTTTAGCATGATAATGTGGGAGCTTGTATCTGGTCAATCGCCTTATTATGAGTATCAAGTTCACGACATCAGGCTTGCGCTAGATATTATTAAAGGAGTAAGACCTAGGATTCCGGATGGAACTCCCGAAGACTTCCGAGATTTGATTAATGCATGCTGGAGTGGTAATCCTGCCGATAGACCAGATTCTGTGCAATTGCTGATGATATTTGAGAATATGTTACGAATGTGTGACGACTGCGAAAACGAAAACTTTTATTTTGAAGGTGTGACTAGAAAAATGAAAGAAGGAGGGTTGGAAGGAGAAGGTGAGTTCTTCTTATTTTGTTTACCTTGATGTGTGGGTTTATGCCGAAACTATAAGCGTATAAAATTTTTTTGCAGATTATAACGCAAATCAAGAGGACTCGATTCCAAAGTGTGACGCGCTAGACGATGTAAAAAAAAATTTTTTTTTTTTCTTTTTCTTTTGATAACCTAAATAGCAACTATAATATAAATCCTAATCCCGTCACTCATTAATCAATGTTTGTAAATTTGGTACCTTTTTAGGAGGACCCAACAATCCAAATTGATGACATTAATATGAATAATCATCGAGAGTCAATTCATGAAAAAAACATCAGTATCGTAAATAGATCATATAAACAGGCTGTCGACGGTACTAGGGATCCGGCGACAGAAGGAAATAGTATATTTATGCTGAAGTCTGTTACAAGCCCGAAAATCGCGGAGATAGTGAAAAGCGATGTCAATAGTATTGATAATGGTTAGCACGGCAATTTCATTTTAACTTTCTGCGAACACTTCATAATATCTAATTTAATGCTTATTTATTCATTGGGATTAGGATTGATCTCATATCAAGTGGATGCGCCTGTTGATGATGAAAAAAAGACGAATCCTCAACGGCATGTTGCAGATGTGAAAGGATACGTTCCTGAAGATGTGTCTATGAACGCGACGGACTCTCAAGAGGCTTCATCATTGTCTGATGGGACAGACATGTCACAATCAGATTCCTGCTCGGAAGTTGACTCCGAAGAACAAAAAATGCCACAAGAACCTATATCTGTTCAAGTGCCTCAATCGTTCGATCTACCATTGAAGTCAGAAGCTCCGTCACTGTCCCATGGGAACACGATAGACATGTCGCAAGCTAATTCTGTCTCAGATTCCGATTTCGAAGTACAAAAAGTGCCACAAGAACCCACATCGGTTCCACTATCGCATGCCTCCGACCTACTGTCGAAATCGGAGCTTCCAATAACAGATAATCATGACTCCATCAGTGACGAAGAATCGGATGCCGGTGACCCGATGTTGGATAAGATGGTTAGCATAATGAACTCGTTGATCACCGAAGCCACCGTGTCAGTAGAGACGCCCGTTCGAGGACGTGAGAAAAATTCATTCAAACAATTCGACTTAAACAAACTGGGTGATTTCGATTTTTCGGATATCAATGATGCACTTGATGAGTACGAAGAAGAGAGTATAATCGACGAAGATGAAGATTTCACCGACGAAGACGAAGAGGATGATTCATCAAGCGAAGTCGGAGAGGAAGAGTGCGAAAGAGGGAGAGGGAGAGGTCTTAAAAGAGGAAACAGGACACGTAGTCGATCCAAAAGTAGAAATCAAGAATTATTTGAGTATAGCATGTCGGAGTTCAATAGAAGCATGACGGAGCTTACCAATTTCTTTGATGAAATTACGATGACGGACGATACGGTTAACGAAAATATGCATGACGATGATCGCCAATGTTTGGACTTGGAGGACAGATTCTTGCAAGACCAAGACGAATCTCTGGAGGATCTAGATGATTTCACAAATCAATGTCGTTTTCTAACTCGTGTCCTAATTCTTCCATTTCTGAAGTTCACTCACACCTTCATGTCTGAATCTCTTCGAAGAGAAGAATTCGGCACGATCCGATCCATTATATACGTCATTTATTGGACGTTTTTGTTCACGCTTGGTGCATTGGCAATGGATTCGTGGCTGTGTGAAGTCTCCGGAAGACAAGTCATCCGTCTGTTAATAAGATTAGGGCAAATTTCATTCGATAACCGATGTTCTTACGGCGGCGTTGTTTCCAAAGCCAAACCTCACTTTAATCCGAGCCTATTGGAAGAATGTGAAAAAACCATGAGGAGACGTAGTGAACATAACCCTTCCAACTTGTTTTACGGTCAAGTCGACTCCGAAGGTAAGGAAGATGTTATCAAAGAAAAAAAAAAAAAAAGGAAAATTTTTAAGCATAAACTTATTACGCGCATGCCATCGATTTTATTTTCTAGATCCTAGGTATAAGACTCAAGTCTACGAGTTTACTGTCAACGGTAACTATTAAAAATTTTTCAAGTTTTGACTCGTTTGTTGTTAACTGTTATTAAGCGATTTAATATTATGTAGATATCATACAAATTCTTAATGAATACGATCTTTGAAAAGCCTGCAAATATTATTTGTATTATAAATGCTGGACATTCCCTTTACAATAGGAATTGGAAGAGTTCGCCATGTATAAATTATTTCTTCTTTTTCCAGGAAATTGAATTTCGGGATATTATATAATAGTATATAGTATTTATTTGTAAAAAAAAAAAAAAAAAATGAAGGTGCAAAACCTGTAATAAACTTTTTTTTTTTTTTTTTAAAGGTTTTTGAGAACACGCACTTCACCTTGGATAGTTAGCGAGTGATTATTTACAGTCGAATAAAAAAGAAATTGGTATCGCCTAAGACTTAAACATTAAATAATCAATAAAAGGATGAAGAATTTTTTCAAAGTCAAATTATCAGCTGCGGATATGCGGCATAAATGTACACGCACGTACTACCTCGCGGCATCACACACCTTTTTTTTTTAACTCACATATCTATAATGGAGCATTCTCCTGACAATTGTCTACTTATGTCAAATGATGATACTAAAGGTCAAAAAATAATTAATAGCGAGAATCGTCGAATCGACGCTTTAATCGAAAATTTCAATTCTCCAGCAGATACCTTCAAATGGATACCATTTCAACTATTTAGAGACATGGAATTCTTGGCCCAAGGAGGGTTCGCAAAAATCGTTTTAGCCTCGTATAGTGATCCTAATGAAAAATTCACGAGAGAAAGAGTCATACCCGAGAAAATCGTATTGAAACTTGTGAAAAATTCCTGCGAAATTAGTAAGCGATTGATCGATGAGGTAAAACAATATTCTTAGTTTTCGGGAGGGTTTTTTTTTCTTGGTCGGCTCACAAATTCAATTTTCCTGTAGATAAGAGTGCATCATGAGTGCATGCTGCATTCTTCTAACATTATACCATTCTATGGTTTAACTCAAGACCCCAAAACCCTGGATTACGCACTGGTGATCAAGCATGCAACACACGGCGACCTACGTGGCTTTCTTGGTAATCACTTAATCACTCAAACCTGGAAGGAAAAATTAAATATTTTACTTGGCCTTGCACGAGCACTACGATCAATACACCAGCTTAACTTGGTTCACAGAGATTTTCATTGTAAAAATATCCTTGTGGATGGCGACACCTATTCCGTGTTCGTCTGCGACTTTGGATTGTGCACCACTGTCGAGAATTTGATTGATGGTCGGTTATTTTCAATTGCTGTTTTAAGAGATGTTAATATCGTGAGTGCAATAAGAATGATAATATCGAGTGTTTCATAAAGTTTAGGTTCAAATGTGATTGAAGGGGTATTACCGTACATGGCACCCGAAGTGCTTCGTGGAAATAAATATACCTTTAAATCCGATATCTACAGTTTCAGTATGATAATGTGGGAGGTCGTGTCATCCAAACCACCTTATTATGAATACGACGAACATAATATTAATCTGGCACTAGATATCATCAAAGGCGCGAGACCTAAAATTTCTGTTGATGTGCCCAAGGAAATTCAAAATCTCATTGAAGCGTGTTGGAATGGACAACCTCTATATCGACCGGACTCTGCGCAGTTGGTGAGTACCCTTGAAGTTCTGACAAGCATTTGCGAAAACTGGGATGCAACAAAAATGACCGGAGCGAATGTCGTGATGTCATTGGTGACGCGAGACCTGGCGAATGTGATCACCGAAATTCCTAAGGAAGAAAAATCCAGTGCGTTTTATCTACCTTTGACAATGCCTAAATTTCATTCCCTTTTTTTATCTTATGAACTGTCCCTTAAACTCGCAACTGACTGAACAGGTTATGTGACGAAACAGTTTGACCTTAGTGTCGATGACATTTGCGAAGAAGAAAATGACGAATGTCGCGTAGAAGAAAGTTATGAAGAATGTTACAATGAGGAAAAAAGTAAAAAATCCGATGAGTTTTCACAAGAAATGGCGGACGTGGATGAGTCCGATACGGAGTCTTTGAGTACAAAAGGTGATGCTGCTAGCTAAAATTTTCACCGGTTTTTTCTACATACAAGCAGAGCTAACTTAATCTAATGATAATAGATAATGAATCCAAAAGATATTCATCCATTAGTCCTAGTTCACCTATTATTCCTGCGTCATCCGCTATTTCTCCATCACCCGTTATGCCAGTATTGCCATCATCCGTTATTCCTTTGACGCCCGTTATTCTTGTACCACCGCCTCCTTCCGTTATTTATTCCGAATCGTCCGTTATTCCTTCGACACCCATTATTCCTATGCTACCACCTCATATCAAAGTACCCGTCGAATCACCTCCACTACCATCGCCGTCGTCATCCCAATCATTACCTGGTCCAGTAAATAAGTCTAAAAAAAGATATCGAAAAAAATTAGATTTTGATGTGGATCAACTTGATGATGCTTCCGAAGTGGAGAAGAGACCATCCGGAGATGGTGAGCTATCTTTTTCGTAGAGACCGAACAAAGAAAAATCTGAATTATAAAAAAGATTGTTTTATGCCACTTATCATCAAGACTTTTTTTTGTACAGAAACTAACATATGCTTTCGAATTTTTATAGATGCAAGATATAAGACACAAGTTTATAAGTTTACGATTAATGGTAGGTGCATAATATCTTTTCTTTATATATCGAATTGACGATCACTAAAGATTCGTTTGGTCCACAGACATTTTAAAAAACTTGGATAACCAATAGCAAAAAAAGCGATAATGATTATTTACGCGTCTATGGTATGTATGGTGATTCCTTTTTTTCAATAGAATTTTTCTTTTTTCTTTTTTAAATAAATTATAATTTTTGAAAGCTCTTTATGGCAGTTTTATAATATACAGTATATATATATTAAGTATTTTAAATATTAATTTTAATACTATTTATTTTAAATATTTCAAGTTGAAATATTTTTAATTGAAAATTCTATTCCATAATGAAATGATAATTAAAAAAAATGTTTATTATTATTTATTATTTGATTTAATTTAAAATCAAAATATTGATAGTGATAAGTTTTTTTTTTTTTTTAACCCGCAGTCAAGTTAGTATGGCTTGTCTTTATTGTATATATAAAAGATATTTACAAAATGATTTGACTTTCACATTCTAACTTACCTATTGTCAAAAAACTATTTCTTTAGATACAACTTAGAGAATGATATTTCACTCTTTTACTGACTTGAATAAATCCTTTAGTCAATAAAATTATTGCCTATAGGTTATTATTGTATATTATTCTAAATTCCAATTGCAGTTAAAAACCAAACTATTTTCTTTCATGATAAATCCAATTCTTGATGATTTCCATATACTTCATTTCCTCCTTTTTTTTGAAAACTTTTTGCCTTAGGTCTTTTATAAATATAGATTCTTCTTCTTATTTTTATATGATCTGCATAATAGATCTATGCCCAGATCTTTTGATTCTTTTGTTTTTTTTAATAATATTCTACTTTTTTTTCCACTTTATTACTTTTTTACAATAGCTATTCCATATATCTTTCTTGAAATTTTTTTTCATTTTGTAACAAACCTTACTGATTATATTCTATGTAACTGTCAAGAGAATTTTGAGTTGTGTTTTAAAGTAATTCTTCAAGGAAGTGATTTTGTTCTCTTCCATATATTTATAAATAGTATTGAAAGACTTTTATCAGATCTCTAAATCTCGTTTAACTATTTGTTTATCCAGTTATTGATTGCAGAATAAGCTTCTTCTTTGTATTTAATTTCTTTACTGATATAGCAGTTAATTTTTTCTTTTGCTTTTCTCTATATATTATCTCTAATTTCTTTATTAGCCAGATATTCAAATAGGTGTCCTAATATTTTTTCTTGAAGTTTGTATATTGAACAGATCATTTTGATATAAATATCTGATTTTTTTTTCTTCAGTACCTACAGTATTAGAAATTCATTATGAGTCAGATTAATCAAGAAGCTTTTGTCTTTATTATTTTTAAAAAAGATATCAAAGGTATTATATAGGTTGAACTGATTCCAAAAGGTTAACCAGTTTATGATTTTATTATTTTGAATCCATAGTTCTTGAATCCTTTTTTGTGTTGTTCAATTTTTTTCAATTTTTTTTTATTGAATATTTTGATGAATTCTTTAATATTGATCTCTATTGTATGCTTTTTGCATATAACTATTATAAAAATTGTTCTTAATTCTAATAGTTGATATTAGATTATTGGATTTTCATGGCTAGCTTATTTTATAAGTAGATCTACCTGATTATTGAACTTATTGATTCCATGAGTTTAGATCTTTATAATTTTCAAAATATGATCTTTCTTTTTAACTAAGTTTTTGATTTTACTTCATAATGATCAATTAGTAATCTTTATTTATTTTCTTGTTAATATCTCCACTTGTGAACTGATAGACTTTTATATCTTAATTATAGTATTACAATCAAAGAAAATTTAGACAGTTGTATTTCAGAAAGCTATATATATTATAGTTAGGATGGCCAATATTTCTACTCTACTTGATGATAATCATGTTGTCGCTCCTGTTGAGAATTGTTTTACAACTTTGATGTCTTTTATTAGAATCCAGGTCAAATCCATTTCAAGCTTGCTATCTTTTGTTCCTTTTTATAGGAGCCATCTGTGTAAAAAGTAAACTGATTAGTTATATACTTTCTGTTATATTTCAGAATATCTGTAAGTTCATCTATATATTCTTCTAATCAGATGACTTATCTTATTAGCATAGCTTCTTAATTTTTTATCTGAATTCCTACTTTAGATCTAAATATTAATGAAGTTATTGCTTGTTACCTTGTAGCTGTTAGTCAATCTGTGGGATTGTCTAATAGAAAGACTTGTTTTTCTTTTCTCAAATTTTCATGTTTATTTAATTGTGAAAAAAGATAAACTTGTAATATACTTATTTCTATTACTTGAAATAATTTATTTGATTGAAATAAAGTATGGTTTCTAGTAGGATTGTATATCAACTGATATGAAGCAAACTGGATTTTGTTATTTAAGAATAATGTCTTTTCTAATATATCAGTTGAAAAGTTAAAATAGTCTGCCTAGTATGGTTTTTATCTATCTGGATATACTGAAAAAGCTTCAATTTGGATATTATAGCTTGTCTAGTTTAGTCTGTTTAATGACTTAATTAGAAAAAAATAATTCATTATTACCTTTTTACAGATCTTTTTATAGCAAAAGGGAACTAGGCCTTTGTATTTGTTAAAAAAAATTTGAATTGCTCTCTATTCCTTGAGTATCATTATAATTGTATTGATGATTTGATTTAGAAAAATGATCTTATTTTTATGAAGTAATAAAATAGCTTTCTCATATTCTTTATTATTTTGCAATATTGACTTAATAGATAAGATATCTTCCTAATAATTAAAGGTTTTCTTCCATCTTTAGCTTTGAAAAGTCATTTATAGGTCTTTGGCCAGAACCAATGTTATAGCTACCAGACTTTCTTTGATTATATTGTGTGATTTCATAGGATTATCTAAGATATTTTCAAGTTTCTAGCTTTTAATCTGACTTTGTTTCAACCAGGTTATAGTCACCATACTGAAGGTCTCACTATTGTTAAGCTGATAGAATAGTACAGATATATGACTTTTCAATTGTATTTCTTAGATACTTTTGAAACCATACATTTCTTTGTTATGAATGCAACTGTTTAATATTATTCTACAAATTAATGCTTTGTTCTTGAAAACCTTTCTAAACATAGTTATAAGTTTATCACATGTCTTTTTGTTAAGATAAATATATTATATTTTATATTTTATTCCTGGAATTAGCACTTTATTAATAATATAATGAACATGTTTTTCTGTCAACTTCTTCTTAGCTATTGTCTGAACTACTACCTTGATTTCTAATTTTATTAGACTAATTATATTCTGGTTTTTTTGTTTTGGTCCCAACTAGATATCAAGAAATCTGGTCTGATCTTTCTTATCAATTTTATTAATCATGATATTCTCTATTACAACTTGAATCCTTTCAAGATCTTGAGAATTTTGAATAATAATAAAGAGAATTAACTTTGTCATATTAATTTGTAAATTATTTGCTATGTAAAACTTTTTTGCTTCTTCCAAAATACTTTTCAAGTCTTTTTTGGATTTGGCAATCCATGTTATGTCATCTATGTAAACTATCACTACCTGCCTTAGAGAGAGCATGACCTTTTCCTCAGGTTTGTAAAAGTTAAACAATTATTTTTCTTTTATAGTATAACTCAAATCAGTATTATTTTGAATTTTACATAGCAACAGATTATAAAAAATTCTTTATAACAGTGGAGAGATTGTTTTTCCTTAATCTATACCATCTCTTGCAACTATTGGATTAGAAAGTCTATTGGAAAAAATAAAGTTATAACTTTAGTCTTTAAAAAGATCTATTATAATCTTCGCGATGGTTGTAGGGATTCGAATCTGATCCATGCCTTTTTTAAGCATAAAGAGGGATATTGTGTTATATACCTTAGTAGTGTCTTAAAAAAGAATCTATAGTTCTTTTTCTTTTTCTCTAGTTTTCTCATATATACTATTTAGTAGATAAATGGTTTCTACTATACTTTCTTCTAATAAGTCAGCAAAGTTTGGATCTTTAAGAATTTTGTGTTATTTATACTGTATATTCTTGATAGATAATTGGTGAGAATTTTAGTGAAACATTTCTAAGTTGTTTCTAGAAAAACAATGAATTTGATGTTGCTCAGTTGGTATCTTCAAGACTTGAATTTAAAGATAAAATAGATATTACTACTTTTTTATTTTTTAGATATATGTCTAGTATTTAAAACTTTGTTGAACAATAAATATAATGCCTCTTTTCCTTTAATACCTAAGTACTTGAGCATTTTATAACTGATATATAAGGAACTAGCTATTTTATTATTTGGAAAGTGTTACAAAATAGCTTCATGCCTCTCTATTTTGATTTTCTCAGTTAGTAATAAATATCATGTTGAGTTGATTCACTCTTTAGGTTGGTATTCTTTTTTTTAAAAAGGATTCAAGCTTTCAAAGTTGACATTTCTTTGTTTAAAAGCTTTTTATAATAGTTCTCGACCTTGCTTTTGATAGTTTGTGAATCAGTAGCTATATATTTTATCTCCTCTTAATTCTTGATTAATATTGATATAGTGCAATTCTTAGTTTTTTGCGATTTAATATTGAGCTCAGTATCTGTTTTTGATTGAACTTGAGGTCTTCATACCTACTTTCATTTTGAGATTATACTTTATTTCAATAATCTTTAATAATAGCTTTAGAATTTCTTTTTAGAACCGAAAAAAAGCTATTTCTTTTTTAATGGATTTATCAAGTCTTCTTAGTTTCTGGATAGTTTTTTCTATATCCATTAGGATTCTTGTATCCCAGTTGACTTGTATTTTCTTCAAAAGAAAGTAAATCTTGTTAGCTTTCCTGTGGGTTTTAAAGTTTTCCTTTGGAATTGTTTTATTTTATTCTTTATATTAGAAATAGAATAGATCCTTTTCTTTTTAAGATGTTTATAAGCACTCTTAATAATTGTTGGCTTGAAATTATGCCAAACCTCTTCAAGTTCTTGGGAACCATTGCTACTTTTGATCAAAGAGATTGTGAATCAGTTTCTAAAAATTTGTTTTGGATCCAGAATTTAAATTTCTTCTATTGTTCTACTATAGAATTCATTGAATCAGATATTTTTTTTTCTTTTGTTCTACATTGCTTTTATACTTGATTCTTAAGCAAATTGTTTGTTATTATTCTTGTTAGTAATAAAATATGATTACTATTTGATAGTGTTTTTACAAAAATGTTTTTGAATTTACAGTATATATATTATTTAAATTGATTTCTGGTAATAATCAAATATAATTAATTCTACTACATGATATATTGTTTACCTATATGAAGATAGATTTACTTTTTTTCAAGAGTTCTGAACATCTATATAGTTTTAGTCTTCTAGGAAGTTAAAAAGACCTATTTCAGCTTTTCTATATCTTGGTATTTTTTATTAGTAGATGCCAATTTGTTATTTGATTAATAATTGTATTGAAATCTTTTATAATTATAATTTTAAAGTGATTTCTCTGCTTGTCTAGGATTTTGCTTTGAAAAAGCTGTTGTAGCTGTTTACTAATAGTTTTTTCTGATAGAAAATATATTTGATAGATTAGAGCTTGTATATTGTTAGTAGAAAGTTGTCTCCTATTATATAGCCTTTTATTTTTTCAATAGATTTTAACTTTTTTTCAATGTTTTGTTAATAAGGAGTTTTACTCTAAATTCTCTGAGTTTCTCATTATTGCTACTGTGAAAAAACTTGTATATTTATTGTGAAGTAAAAATAAATTCTATTGTTTTATTTGTTAACTTAGTTTCACAAATACCTAGAATATCTATGTTAAGTTCTTGTATAAGTTTATATAGTCTTTGTTAATTTAGGTTGATATTAATTCCTCCAATATTATATATTTCAATTGAGATAATATCAGTTAATATTGAGTTATCTATAGCGTACTTGTTATATAGTATATATATTTTTTCAATTCTATTACTAATTTTCTTTTTAATTGTACTAATAAAGTTATCAAGTAATGTGCCATATGTTATATCAGAAAGAGTTATATTGATATCTATTGTTTTCTTTAAAATTGAATTTTTTTTTCAAAATAAGCTTGTTTTTTCTTTTAGATTAGACTTTCTCCTGATATACTTTAATTGAATTGATACTAATTTCAAGAGCGATTGTTTCATCACCTCTCTCTTATCCTATTTTGATTATCTGTTTTCTTCTCGATTAGATTTATTTTATTATTTAATTGTTTGAGATTATTTAGAATCTGATGAAGAAGATCTTGATCACTTTTATTTTCAGGATAGGGACTTTTAGATCTATTATATAAATTTCTTTTTCTATTATAATAATTGATTGGTTTCCTATTACTATTAGTAGCAAAGTATTTGGGAGTCTCTGTTGTTTTAGTAATGTATTTATTGTCTTGAGGATTACATCTTTTTC
>CAJVPT010000254.1:0-34602 GCA_910592055.1 Acaulospora colombiana
ATAGACTATATTTGGACTTCTTTTAGTCTAACAAATTATTCACTACTTCAATTTGATAATCAAGACATGGAAGATGTTATGGGAAGTGATTACATCATACTTTAAATAACACTATATGACAAAGATCTTTTCACAAGAAGTAGAGTCACAAAATTCTTTACAAATATATCAAGAAGAATTGATATAAAGGGAACATCTCCATCACAATGGCAAGCCTTTTAAGAAAATGTAAATCACAAATTTAAAACATCATTAGAATCTTTGCTTCAAGAAGAACCCAACCAGGATGAAAAGAAGGATTAGGCAAATAAACTATGGGAAACTTTTGAAAAACTGTTATGTAAAGTAGCCTTTAATAAACTGATGACAAAAAAAATACTCCAGTTAGAAAAAAAGCATTACAAACACAGTGCTGAATTTATTAGCTATAGAAAAGCACTACAACTTAAAGGATTTTACAACAAAGCAAAAACATCAAAAAAAATTGTTAAGCTACAGGTCCTTAGCTTAGCTATAGAAAAACATAATAGTATATACAATCCAAATCATCAAATCAAAAATTATTGCACCCAGTATGATATCTCTAATATGTCATGGAAATCCTTGAAAAAAGATATCCAAAATACTATAGAAGGTCTCAAATTTATATGTCAAAGATTGGAAGCCAAAAAAACAAGAGATAGTATTAAAACTGTTCTGGAACAGAGATGTGATGATTTGAGAAACAATTAAAGATAGATGATCAGCTCCTTAACCAATCAAACAAAAAGTAAAATAGTATTAGATAAGGTTAAGATTAAATAAAGGGATAATGAATATATCACAACACAAAAAAATGAAATAGCAAAGAAAATAAGATGGTATTACCATGAGGCCTTTAGAAAAAGAAATGCTAGCTACAACAGTTTATCAAAGAGTGGAAAGAAGAGTAAAACCAAGAGCATATATCCAAACAGCTTGATATGATAAACTACTCAAATCAATTTCACAGTAAGAACTAAATGAAACACTAAAGATACTTCCCAACAATAAAGCTCCAGGAAAATCTCAAATCAGTTATAAAATGCTGAAAAGGTAAAGCCAAGAAGGAAAAAAATTTCTTAAGAAGAATGTTAAATAACTTCTTAAGATAGAAAGTCACACCGAAACAATGGAAACAAAGTTATATATATCCTATAGCCAAACCAAAACCTTGGGGTTGTGAACTCTCAAATACTAGACCTATCATTTTACTAGAGGTCACAAGAAAGTGCTTTATCAAATCCTTATCAATAGAATGGGAAATATTTATAAAACTAATAATATTCACAAAGGTTCGAACTATGCAGGGCTGTCAGGAAAAAGTACAACAAAACCAATTCAAATTCTCAACAATATTTGTGAAGATGCCAGAGAAAACAAAAAGAAACTGTGGATACTTTTTCAAGATACTGCAAAAGCATATAATACAATTAGTTTAGATATGCTGGTAAAAGCAATGGAAAGAATCAAAACTCCAAAAGGCTTCATAAAGATCATAATGAGTCTCTTTAAAAATAGAGAATTTTGTGTTATATTTGAAAATGATCTCATAGAATTAATAGTAGCTAGAGATAAAATTGATCAAGGGGAAACCATCTCACCCCTACTTTGAAGAATTTTCTATGATCCTCTCCTTTGCAAAATCCAGAATGATACACAAAGAGGGTACAAAATATTAGTGACATGGAATCCTAATCAAAAAATAGACTACAAGAAAGCTAGAATCAAGACATACAGCAATAGCCTTTATGGATAATACAATGTGGATAGCAAGATCTAAGGAAGATATGAAATGATCCTGAAAATTGCAAGAATCTTCTACAAAGCCAATGATTTACAAATAAATGGTAACAAATCAGTTCTGATTACTATTAACAATCCTAATTGCTATCCGGAAAAGGTGAAAGCAGGTACTGAAGAAGAAATAGTCAAAGAGCTTGATAGAACAGAACAGGCTAGATTCTTAGAGATTTGGATAGGTAATCAAAAAATAGCAATAGAGTTTAAAGAATGAGAGCTTAAAGAAATCAATATAGTCACAAGAGTCCTTAAATATAAGAAGATGACAGATAAACAAGCTCTCTATATTCTAAATAGAGTATTAATACCTAGAATAGAATTCAGAATGCAACATAGTATATTGTTCTAAAAAATATGCAATACTCTGACAATAGCATACAGAAAACTTTTCAAGAATAAGAATAGTTTATGCAGATCTATGCCCAACAGTATAATTCACTATTCAAAGATTTATAATTTGAAAATATATGAATACTACAAAGAGAAAGTCAAGTGACAGGACTTTGCAATAGACTAAATGATCCTGGACTAGCAGGAATCATATCAATTATTAGACTAAAATAAACACAGATAAAAAATTGTGAACTGCTTAATTTATTAACCTGCAAATCCTTAAGTCACTTAACAGACAAAGGCAACTTCACACTCCAAGTGACTAGAATTGCTAAAAATATGGGAATAATATTTCATAGTTGAAAATGGCAAGATATCTTTGAATGAAAAAAGAGAAATATTTGAATCAGAGAATATCTTACATCAGAATAATATAAAAAAGCTATAACATCACTCAGAAACAATCAATTGATGTATCAAGACCAGCTAATCGATCAGATAACCAAAAAAAAATAAGAGACTGGCGAATGCTTCAGCTTCTGCAAGATACAAGCAAAGGACCTATACCAGAATGGTTCCAAATTATAACTAAAAATCTATCATAAGACCAACTAAAGCAACTCATAAGATTCTGAGAAGAAAATTATATAAAATGGGAACCAGAATATCCCAAAATAGAACCTAATCGAGATAAGCAGAAAAAATTGTGGATAGTAATGAGAAGCAAAAGAAATCAAGTAACTTGGGGAAAATTAAGACAAGAAAAAAAGAGAAACATTATGATAGTGGAGCACTTTGTCTATTGTAGCACCAATAATGATCAGAAAACTAATTTACAAAAATGTTCAAGATTTTGGAAGGTATAACATTAAATGGTGATTGCATTATAGAAAGAGAAATATAAGAGATATATACAGTACCATATCTCAACATGAGAAAGTCCATCCGAAGAATACGAGATTTAAAAATTCCCAATCCCAGATCAACACTTGAAAAAAGGATTAAAGAAATGATTTACAAAGACCAAAACTCTCTTAAGACCCAAAATGATAGAATAAATCACATGGACATGAAAACCTGAAAAGAATCTATTATCAAAGAAAATATTAAAGAAGGTACATATCAAAATCATCTGATAGTTATACTTCAATGTAATCTCAAATCTAAAGAAAAGCCAATCTTCTATTCTGATAGATCACTTATTAATAATAGTAAAGAAGAAATGAAGATAGGAGTAGCTTGGATTCATATCAGTAAAGATGGAAGAAAAAGCAAGTTCTAAACAGGAGTAGACAAATGGCACTTATCTACAAGAGTGGAATTTGTAGCAATTATAACAATACTCTTAATAGTTCCAATTGAAAGCATGGTAGTGAACTTTACAGACAGTCAGGCATATATTTTCAAGTGAAAATCTTTAGAAAAGGAAGATCCAAGAAAAACACACAAGAGATGGCTCAAAGAAAAAAACTGGTTCCTCTGGGCACACATGGTAGAACTAATAAAGAAGAAAAATATAGATTTAAAGCTCACAAAAGTCAAAGAATACTCAAATGATCCATATAATGAAGAAGCAGATACCTTAGCTAAAGAAGCTCTAAAATTTCTACTGATTGAATGGAAAGATCTCACCTAATGCAAAATTATTACTGAAATCAAGTGGCAAGAAATGACTCTAGATAATCCAATTAGGCAGTTTATTAAGAACATTAATAATAAGACAACAGCTTATCAGTGGACACAACAAAACAGAACTGAAAAAAAATAGAGTCAGCAGATTTTAGAACACCAGGCTCATACATGGGATCTAGTATGGGAAAGAGTAAAGATAGACACACATGAAATACATCTTTTAAACAATCTCAATAAAGAAGCTTTCTAATTAAACTAGCTAATAACAAGCTATTTACACTAAGCAAGTTGGCTATAAGAAGACTGGACCTATATAAACAAGCGAGATGTATTGCATGTAATCAGCAAGATGAAACTATAGAATATTTACTAGAATGTTCAGCCTATAAGAAAAACTAAATGAGGCATAAAATAAAGGAGTAGATGGAATTATCAGAGACTTTAAAGAGCTACTAGAGAAAAAAAAGAGAGAGGCTGAAGAGAAAAATCTCAGGTTAATTATCAATGACCAAGAAGAGATAGGAGAATTTGACAAGTGGATTTTAAAGTAGTAGAACAGACTTCTAAAACTAGTCAGGATATGTTAAGTTTCTGTACTGGCCTTATAAGAACAGAAATTATCCTAGAAATGGCAGACCTAAAATTTCACGGTAAATGCATAAGAAGAATAGCAAGAAAATAGATATTAAAAATGCAAAGAAGAGTCTAATATCAAGTTCAAAAAGAAGTCTGGAACAAGAGATGCGAAAAGGTAATTGAGTGGAAAAAAATACAAGGAATTGGTAGAGAGAACAAGACAAGAAGACCTCCATGTCTTTCAAGCTAGAAAAGTATACTTCTGAAAAAAAAAAGCCACTACCTGAAGAAGGAAACCTTGAAGATGAAGGCCTCTAAGAAATCCTAAAAAGAAGAGTGAAGTATGAAATGAAATGGTTGGGTTTTAGGCTCTGTCAGAACCTTGTAGAGTGATCTGCAGTAGTGACCTGCAGGCAATAAAGTTAACAGTTGAAAGAATCTTTAACTGAACTGTTAACAAAGCAATAAATCACTCCCGAAGTTGCATTTAGAGTTTTAATAATTTTTAAAATAGAGATGAGTGAGTTAAGTAGAGACTTAACTTTAGCAATACATTATCTAATGTAAAGTATACATATGTTTAATAAAGCACATATACCTAGCCTAATAAAGGGAAAAAAAAAATAATAATAATAATATAATTATAAATAAAACAAAAAAAACTCTTTCCGCTAATCCTCATTTTTTCAAAAATTTTCTTTTTTGGTAATTTTTTTGAAAAAAGTTAACAGTTCAAACATGCAAGGAAAAACAACATATCCTTTGAACCAAGCTACCAAGCATTTTCAACACACATACAACAAATTATCTAAAAACATCAAGGAAAAAGATATACACTACTTTACTAACTTTTTTTTACTTTTTTTTCTTAAAATTTTTAGAAAAAAGAAAAGAGACTTGTAAACTAATTCACAGTCAGAAAAAGAGAACCAATATCAACTTCACATAGCTCACAGCCAGGCCAGTACAGGTTAACACCTTTTTTGACACTATAAGAAACCCAAAAAGCAACTAAGTCCACTTGATAAATCAAGTTATTACAGTTATTTAAAGGTCCAGAAGAATATCAAAACTCTCTAAAGACAAGACAGTCTAAATGTACATATGCATATAAACAATATACCTATCCCTTAGCTTGTCACGTGAACACAAACATGTAAAAGTCAAACAAGTAAAACAAGTATACATATAAAAGGGACAAGCAAAACACACATGTACATGTACAACTTATTATCTAAACAAGTTGATCGACACTCTATACAAGCATGACAACAACTCTCAAAAGTAGGATAGGATCATCAATATAAACAAATAAATATATCAAAACAACAAACAAGATTTTTCTGTATTACCTAATTGAAACATATAAACAATAACAATCTCAAAAAGGTTTATCCATGAACTAAAAATAGATCATTGATAAATATAAATAAGCATTCATGTGATTTATTAACAGATTTGAGCCAGTAAATATGAATAGAGCTCAATGTATATTACAAATAGTAAATAAGAGAGAAGAGGATATAGTAAATACCCTAATCAACCTCTCAAGAAAATACAATAAACACTCTACTCTATAGGCCTTACAACAATTACTACAACTAGGAAATAATAAATCTAATGGATCAATAGCCCCATTATCTAAAACATATATGATCTTAGATAATATTATAGCTAAGATATTAGGAGTTGGCATGACAACCTTTCACAAGGAAAGAATTTTAACTCAGCATATTACATACCTCTAGTAACAAGGTAAAGTGATAAAAAAAGATCTCTTACAACCCTATATCGAAGACAAGTTTATAGAAATTATCCAAAACCCTGTAAACTATACTAAACCAGAGTGACAATCAATAGAGATCATTGAACAAGTAGATAATGAATCAATAGTAGATAATGAAGTAACAATGACATGTACATAGGAGACAGAAGAGCTTGAATTATAGGAACTTCAAGAAACAATCAAAAGATAATATATTGGAGAACACAGCTCTTATACTACTAGGAATAGAGATATGGCACTATCAATAAATCCATATTTTATAAAAAAGAAAGAAACCTATAGACTAGAAGTAATGGCAGCCAACATTCCAGGAGAAATAGAAGATGAAACCAAAGCATACTTAGACAACATCCTCAAACTTTCACAAGAAAAAATAAGCCTGTTAAAAAAAGAATTCATTAATATAAATTAGTGGATTGTCTTTTGGATACAAGAAGAAGAAGATGTTATAAGATGTATAGAAGAAGTTAATCAAAAAGAAGACAACTTTGCAATTCAACATATAACACACTTGACTATCTGCAAGAAACAGAAAACAGAAAGAAACTTAGACAGAAAAATCTTTCAAGAACCTAAAACCAAAGAGAATACTGAGATCTAGCATGTATATCTAATAGACGTGGATCAATAAGTCAATAAGAACCTTATAAAGGCATATCTAAAAAGATATGAAGAAGTCCAAAATGGTCATATCTATGAGGTAAACACAAAACCACGGGTGAAGGCTTATATCAAATGGCACAAATATCTCAGCTTAAATCCTGAAACAATCTGGATGACTCCAATCAGTACAAAAATGTCAAAAGCTATATTTTCCAAGTCTGAGCTCAGCAATAATGAAATCAACCAGATATTAATTGAGAGAAATGACAATTTAACAAGACTCTTGAGTACTGACAAAACTTATAATAGCCTAATAGCCAAAGCATTGAATAGTAACAAGTCAAGACATGCTATATACCCAAAGATCACTATACACTCAAGAAGCGTAACTTTACAGTAGTCTACTTTAAAACAAAAGAAGAAAGAAATAAAGCATACAAACAACATATTTTCTTGCAAGGATATCGCATCTCTTGAAGTATCAAATATACTTCCAAAACAAAAAGACAAAATCCTAAAAATGAAAATAGAAATACAACATTTGGGCCAAAAAGAATAGAAGTAGATAATAAAACAACATTGAACACTCAATTAGATAGTGAATCAACAGATTCTATTTCCACTTCACCAAACTGTCATAACTTCAAAAACCAAAGACGAACCAGATATAAAAGTAATAATAGAATAGAATAAGAAAAAAACAAAAGAAGAGAACACCCTGCAACAGAAAGCAATAGAAAATCAATTAGAAATTAGTGAAGCAATAGATATAATTTCCTTGAAAATAAGGAGAGACCTGAAATAGAAAGCTCTCAAGATTCCTTTAAGAGTATTTTAGCCAATCTTGAAAGACTACATGCCAGAATAGATACTTTAAAGGAACAAATAACCATCAGAAGACTAAGATTAAGTAATAGAAGAGCAAACTGCTCCTAAAGGTACACCAGTTGTTCAAGATATTAAGAGAGAAAACAAGCCCAGTTTATCTCCAGTAGAAACTTCAAAGAAGGGCAAACACTAACAAAAAGAGTATAACAGGATACAATTAGATATTTGAGACCTAGGAAAATTCTTACAACATGAAAAAACAAACTTTATAAACAAAAAAGAGAAAAAAAAAGAAAAGCAAAGCAATAATAGAGATGAGGAAAATAATATTGAAAAAAGGTAATAAGAATAGGTATACACAATATACGGGGTATCACTAATACAACGAATCAACATAGCTATATAGAAGATATAAGTGAACAAGATATAGGAGTAGTAGGATTGTGTGAGACTAAGCTAATGCACAGTAATGCGAAATGGGCTTTCAATAATTAGAAAGAATACAAACACTTCTATAGTACTAACAAAAGATATCCCATATAGTGTAGAAGTAAGCCTATTAATAAGAAAAGATCTTGAAAAACAAGTAGCATTAGTTGAGAAGGCAAATGGTTACATAATCACCATTAACATGCTGACAAAGAAGAACAAAATCTGTATTATACAGATTTATATCCCATCAGATAGACATAGACACAAGAAAGTACAAGACAAGTTAATAAGTTATATTAGAGAAAAAACATGGGCAGGGCTTTCACACAATCTTAATAGATGACTTTAATACAGCATACAATCTATCAGAGGATAGAGTATCCATATCCAGAGCATGTTTCAGACCCTCATGGTAACCTGAAATTCCTCTATTTAACTTTCTTAATGAATGGGTTTTTTATATATATAGGCAATATAAGAAGGAAAAGACAAAACTCCTATAAGGCAAGATGCCACAAGTAGTAGCCGAATAGATTTCATTTGGATGTTATAGAGCTTGGCAAAATACACAATTATACGATTTGACAATCAAGACATGAAAGAAATTATCAAAAGTGATCACACTATGCTTTTGGTAACCCTACATAATAATAATCTATTCACAAGAAACAAGACCATTAAATACTGCACAACATCCAAAATATGAAGAATTGATCTAAAAGGAACATCCTCAAATAATGGCAAGCCTTTCAAAAAAGCCTGAACTATAAACTTAAAACTTTTTTGAAGCCTATGCTCAATGAGAAACTGAATGAAGATGAAAGAAAACTACTAGCAAATAAAATCTGAAAAACCTTCGAGGATCTAATTTGTAGGGTAGCTTTTATCAAATTAAAAACCAAAAAACTGGTATTAAACAAGGAGAAACAATACAGATACAGTCCAGAATTTATGCAATATAGAAAAGCTCTTCAATTAAAAACAGTCTTTAAAAAAGCGGAGGCATCAAAAGAAATATCAAAGGTGCAGGAGCTCAATGTGGCTATTGAAAAATATAATACCACCTATAATACATATCACTAGATAGAAAACTATTGTATCCAATACAGCATTTTTAATATTTTCTGGATATCCTTGAAAAAAGATATCCAAGATGCAATAGAAGGATTCAAGTTTATAAGTCAAAACTTAGAAGCCAAGAATGTAAGAAGGAGATCAAATCAGCTTTAGAACTAAGATATGACGATCTTAACACAATCAAAAAAAGATGATAAACTCGTTAACAAACAAAAAAAGAAGCAAAATAGTACTTGACTGGATTAAAGTCAAGCAAGATGATAGAGAATATATAACGACGAACAAAATTGAAATTAAAAAAGAAATAAGAAGATACCATCAAGAGACCTTCAAAAAGTGAGATACCAACTTTGCCAATCTTACTGAAGAGTGGAAAAAAAAATATGATCCTAAGCAGAACATCAAAGATACATGGTATGACAATTTTCTAAAACCAATTACACGGGAAGAACTGGAAGAAACTCTTTGAACACTTCCAAATAATAAAGCTCCAGAAAAATCCCAGATTAGCTATAAAATGCTAAAGAAATTGAGTCAAAAAGAAAAAGAATATCTGTGAAAAATGCTAAATACCTTCTTAAGATGAAAAGTTACACTTGTATATTGGAAACAAAGCCACATATATCCAATAGCTAAACCAAAATCATGGGGGTGTGAATTAGCAAATACAAGATTAATCATACTACTGGAAATTACCAGAAAATATTTCACCAAAATTCTAATTACCAGAATAGAAAACATTTGCAAGATCAACAATATTCTTAGGGGTTCCAACTATACAGGATTGCCAGGAGAGAGCACAGCAGAACCTATTCAAATTCTTAACAATATCTGTAAAGATGCAAGAAAAAATAAAAAAGAGTTGTGGATACTCTTTCAAAACACAGCCAAAGCATATAATACCATTAGCTTGGAAATGCTAATTAAAGCAATATAAAGGATCGAGACACCTAAAGACTTTATCAAGATTATGATGAGCCTGCTCCAAAATAGAGAGTTCAAAGTAATATTTGAGAATGATCTCATGGAACCAATAAGGGCAGGAGATGGAATAGATCAAGGTGAAACTATCTCCCCATTGATGTAAAGAATTTTTTATAATTCTTTGTTGTGCATAATCCAAGAAGATATAGAACAGAGATATAAAATAGAAGTTTTATAGTACCCTATCTAAATAATATTACTACTAATCAAGACATGCAGCCATAGCTTTCATAGATAATACCACATGGATAGCAAGGTCTAAAAAAAATATAGAAAAGATTCTAGAAATGGCAAGGATCTTTTACAAAGCAAATGACTCTCGGATCAACAGCAACAAGTTAGTTTTGGTTACTATCAATAATTCTAACCAATATCTAGAAGAAGTTTATGCAGGAATCAACAAAGAAGTGTTAGAGAGTTAGATAGAAAAGAGCAAACAAGATTTCTAGAAATATGGACAGGCAACCAGAAAACTGCAATTTAACTCAAAGAAAGAGTCTTAAAAGAAATCAATACTGTTACAAGAGTTCTAAAAAACAAGAAAATGACTGATAAACAAGTCCTTTATATACTAAATAGAGTATTGATTCCAAGGATAAGATTTAGAATGCAACATAGCATATTGTTCTAGAAAATATGCAATAACTTGACTGCAGTATATCATAAGCTTTTCAAGAATAAAGTAGCCTTATATAGATCTATTCCCAATAGTGTGATTCATCATTCAAAGATACAAAATCTTAAAAGTATATAGATGCTCCAAAAAGAAAGCCAAATAATCGGACTCTGTAATAGAATAAATAATCAAGGTCCAGTAGGGCTTATGACAATTATCAGATTGAAACAAGCACAGATTAAGAACTGGGAGCCTCACAATCTTCTTTCATGTAAATCTCTAGATCATCTTGATGAAAAAAGAAATTTCATATTGCAAGTTCTAAAGTTAACTAAAGACCTGGGACTAACTTTCCAGAGTTGGAAGTGGAATGATATTTTCAAATGAACCAAAGGCAATAGTCCAATTCAAGAACATCTAACAGTAGAAGAATATAGAAAGGCAACATCATCTTTATGAAATAATAGGTTGATGTGCATAGACCAGCTGCTAAACCAAAACCCTACAAAGTTTAGAAACTGGAGAATGATTCAACTTATCCAGCACACTAGCAAAGGTTTTATTCCAGAATGGTATAATATCCTATAAAAAACCATAGCGAAAGAAAGTATAGAAGGCCTTACAACTTCTTGAAAAAAGGAATAGGAAGAAAAGTGGCTACCATAATATACTAAACCTGAATCTGGTAGAGTTAAATGAAAGAAAACCTGGATAGTTGTTCAAAAAGAGAATCAACAAATAGTATGGGGAAAACTAATATAGGAGAACAGCCAAGATATTATAATAATTCATCATTTCAACTATTAGGAAACAGAAGATAGTCTAGAAACAGTTCTTACCAAATGTACAGGATGCTCACTAAACAATAGAAATGAAAATGAATGTAATATAGAAATAGAATCAGATTTGATCTATACTATACCATTCTTAAATTATAAAAAAAAATATTAGAAGAGTACAATTACTAAAAGTTCCCTGTTTATTATTGGAACTAGATAGTATAGTGATCAAAAGTATAGTCCAAGATACTCAAGATCTGACTAATGGTCAAATGAAAAAAATGGAACAAGTATTAATAGGAAACTAGGAACAAGAAATACTCAGAGACAATGTTAAGCAAGAAATATATCTAGACTATCTACTTGAAGTTCTCCAAATTAATCAAGAATCACAGGAGAAACTGACCTTCTACTCCAATGGATCCTTAATCAACTATAGAAGTGAGAATACAAAAATGTGTGCAGCATGGATACAAACAGAAGGAGCTGAAAAAAAAAGTAAATTTCAGACAGGAGTCAAAAACTGGCTCTCATCCACAAGGGAAAACTGATGACACTGGTTACAATAGCTTTAGTAGCTCCGATAGACAGTACTGTCAAGATCTTCATAGATAGTCAAGAATGCATCTCTAAATAGAAAAAGCTAGAAAAAGAAGATCCAAAGATGACACACAAAAGATGGCTAAAAGAAAAGAATTGGTCATTATGGATGAGAATGCTAGATCTTGTAAAGAAAAAGCATATTCAACTAACTTTGAACAAAGTTAAAGTCCACTCTAATAATCCATGTAATGAAGAAGCAGACCGACTGGCCAAAGAGATATTAAAGCTACCAGCAATAGAATGGAAGAGTTTCAAATCAAGTAAGATACCCACAGAAACTATTTGACAAGAAGAAGTGATAGACAGTTCAATATGACAGTTCATCAAACAAATTAATAAAAGGTCAATGGTTCTGTTATAGACACAGCAACACAGAACAGAGACAAAATGGCATCACCAAGTTCACAAGCATCAAACCTACTTATGAAATCTGGTATGTGACAGGTTAAAAGAGGGAAATACATACGATACCTCCTTTAAAAGCTCTCAGAGAAGAAATTTCCTAGTTAAATTGACCAATGATGAACTACCCACCTTAAACAAGCTAGTAATAAGAAGATCAGACCTATACAAGTAAACAAAATATATAGCATGTAATCAGCATCAAGAAACAATAGAACACTTATTAGAATGTCTTGGTCATAATATTGAGATCCTGGCAGCATGACAAAAAGGAACTGAAACATTTCTTAAAGAATTTGATAAGTTGTATCAAGAACGTAAGAGAAAAGCAGATAAAAAAAGGTACAACTAGTAACTGACAATAGAAGAGAAAAAGGCGAATTAGATAAATAGATCTCCAGACTAATAGAATCAGTCTTGAAAACTAGTTCAAACACTCTTAACTTTTTGCAGGATTAGTAGAAAGCAATACAATTGAAGAAGCTATCAATCTAAACTGTTATGGAAAGAAGCTAGGAACAATAGCAAAAAAATGGATTCTAAAAGTACAAAAGAAGGTTTACAACCAGATCTAAAAACAAGTCTGGAATGTGAGATGTGAAAAGATCATTGAATGGGAATAAGAACAAAGAATTAATAAAAGAGAAAAGTATAAGAAGGCCCAGAAAGCAAGAATTCAAGATCCACAAGATAATCCTGGTCATAAAAGTACAAGGCAAAGAGAAGAAATGAAAGAGAGTGAAAACAAAAACCTTGTAGAAATAGTAAGAAATAAGATTAGATATGGGATGAAGTGGTTGGGTTTTGATCCTTATCAGAACATCTTATAGTGATTCACAGTAGTGACCTGCGGGTAATGATGTTAGAAGTTGGAAGGGTTTTCACCTGAACTACTAATGGAGTGATAAATCACTCCCAAAGTTGCACTTAGAGTCTTAGATAAATATAAGACTTTAACGAGTGAGTTAGAGATTTAGCTTTAATGTCATAAACTGTATATAATATACAGCTTACAATTGTTTAATAAAGCACACATAACTAGCCTGACAGAGGGTTAATAATAATAATATTTAATATGTAATTTATCAACTTTTTTCACTAATTCTCTGACCACATATAAAAAAAAATGTTCGCAAAAAGTTTTTATACATCTAGGCTAATAAAGTCTTATCACTTTCTTTAAACCAACTTGAAGAAGCTTCAAGAACCATCAACTACTTTTCCTTCTCTTGCTTACTATTCTTCTCAAACAAAAACTTAATCTCTAGTAACCTTAAAGATCAAGAAACATCTTTCCTACTCATGGCAAAAAAGTTCTGAAAGGAAGAGAAACTAATTTGCTACTATCTCACACTGTAAAGAAATACTACAGAAGTATTGTTATAACGAGGAACAATTTTTCCACTCTCTTGTCATGTGTCACTTCTTATAGTGCTCATTTTTGTATTTTTTCTGAAGGATTTTGTCTACTTCAGTTTGACCCTAAATTTTGAGTAGCACAAAGTTTCTTACACTGTGATTGGGCAGACAGAGCTCAAATTAGTAAAAAGAAGTAAACAAACTCCTATTGGTTATCTCACGTATTCAAATGCATTTCCTCAGTTCTATAAGAACCTGAGATTCACCATAAGTCATTATACATTGGTGTAGGTGGATAATGAACACTGCTAACTTCTACATCTTTGACTAAGCAAAAGAGAAAGAATATACTTTTTCATCCTCTCTATCAAGAAAGAAAAAAGAAGACTAGGCTCAAAGGAATACAGAACGAGAAAAATGCCTTAAAAGTGCTATGCCTATTCTTTATTAGCATGAATATTGGAAAATCAGAGAGATTTCAGGATCATTCATACCTAATCAACAACATCAAGATGCAGTCGAACAACCTCAGATAGTTGAAAAACATATCACATAGACATTAGATAAATGGTTCAATCTCTATAGATGGTAATACTTTGGAGAAAACAGCATGATATTTATCAAGTCCAACAAGGTGCATGCTGAAAGTATCAAGATTCTTCTTTTTAGACTGGAGTTATTGCAATAATAAAGAAAGACAGATTGTTGGATAATAGGCCCCTAACTATTCTAGTGTCTATTCACCTCTCTTACTGTATGTTCTAGAGCCTTTCAAAACACTCAACTTATCATTATCCAGAAGAGCATCAGTAAAAGATCCTATACTGGATAAGGTATGAAAGGAAAAGACAAAAACTAGCAGATGAGAACTACAACATAAAGGTACTGAAAGTAGTGAAGGAACAGGTACTGCACCCTGAACTGATAAAGTTCTCGAAGAGTAACCAGCCTATGGTATTAATATAATAGTAGTAGCATGTCTTCAAGTTACCTATAACTAAACCATTTTCTCTCTTCCTTCCAGTACCTTTTTTGTAATGCAAAATCTTCACCCCTGTTTAAATTTGTATAGACATAACTTCCTTTTTTTTTCTTACTTAAATAAAGATGTTAGAGTAGGGTAACAAACATAACTCCCTTATTTCTCCTTGGATTAAGTTAAATAAATTAGATTCGATACACACATCAATTCTCCCCTTTCTAAAATTTTATATCACCCTAATAGTTCTTTTATTAGGTCTCTATCTGGAGATGGCTCAGCCATGAGATAGTTCTTTAAACCTATTATTAGTTTATTAACACATCATTGTTTTCTTCTGGTCAGATATACCTATATAATAAAACTTGCTAATAAACTTAGTCAAGCCAGCTTAAAAATAAAAAATAAAAAAACATAAATTTAATATGTAATTTATATTATTATAATTAAATTGATTATTATTGTTTTTTTTTTATTACAAATGAGCATTTAAATACGAGATTTTTTATTAAACAATAGTTTAATACTATTATATTAACAATCTTTGATTTATATAAATACTATTATATTAACAATCTTTGATTTATATAAATACAAATACAAATTAATTGTATCCTATTGCAACTAAACCAGTTATGACAACTTATACTCAGAAGGTGTGTCCACAACACTGATGCCAAATGGATAATACCCACTCAGAACAATGAGATAACTGCTGGTGTGAAGATTTCTTTGTCAGTATAGTCATTATTGTTTTCTAAAGTATTTAAGATTCTGGCAAAGACTGTATTGTTATTGATGACTTTTGTCACTGTCAGATCTGTTGTTTCTTTTGTTTTTTTTCACTTAATCCCTAAGGATATTGAGGTTAAGGTAGTATCAGACCTTTGTTTTCAGATCTTGTATAAGACTTTTAATGCTTTATTTGAAATGTCAGACTTATCTTTTATAATATAAAAGAGAGACTGGAAGATGCCTAAAGAGAGATTGAATATGTTAGAGCTGAAGAAGTCAATGTAGGAAGCTTGACTTCCTGATGAAGAAGTCTTATTTAGGTATTGTGAAATTAGGTTAATAAGCTTATTATTTTTATTGTTTATGTAGGTACGTGCATGATAGCAATAATCAAATTAATTATATAAATAATATTAAATAATAAAAAAACTCTTTCCACTAATCCTCCGAACACATATAAAAAAGATATTCACAAGAAGTTTTTATACTTTCTTATTAATAAAGTCTTAACACTTTCCTTAAAACAACTTGAAATATAACTTTAAAAGTCACTTCTATCCTTTTCTTATTATCTATAAACCTCTTTACTCAAAAACATAACTTCTAATAATCAAGAAAAGTTAAGTAACACCTTTGATGCCAATATAAGAAAGTTCTTAAAGGAAGAAGAACTGACTGTAAAGTACCTAAAGATTTTTCTAACCTTTTAAGCAAGAAGCTTATAAAGATTTTCTATAGTAAAAAGGCTTATTTTCTCCTTTTTTTGACTGTTTTGGTCTTCTTAAAGCTTCCATGTTTATAGTTTTCTAGAAAATTTTGCCTATCTCAGTTTGATCCTAAATTTTGTATAACACAAATTATCACCAAAGGTGATTGGCTAACATGAAACACATCAATTTTTGAAATGTAAACAAGCTCCTATTAATTACACTTATGTGTTTCGATACATCATTGGTGATGTAGGAAAGAAAGTTCTAAAAAAAGTGTCTTCTCCAATCATATATATTCAACTTCCAGAAAATAATTATAATATCTAAAGGTGAACGATAGATAGGAATAGAAGATCCAACTCCCATCTTTTATTAAATTCCTCAGGTAGCAAAAAGACTTTCTTGAATAAAAACTAAAGTCTTTAAGTTTTTATTTAATCAGGTAAAGTTCTTGAAAAGATTTCTTTATTCCAGTCAAACAAACTCTTCTATAATATAGTGCTGGCTCCAATAGCATTAATTGAATCTATATATTAGCAGAAGAATAACACTAGTTGAAAAAAAATTATTTGGTATACTGCCACTTATTTAATATTCAGCAAAAAATAAACAATTCAGTAAAAAAAATAACATAAATAAATCAGTAACTACAAAAATTAGCATATTATCAATTTGTCAAAAAATTCATTATCAATTTATCAAATAATTTATTAACAATTTGACAATAATTCATTAACAATTCAATAATAATTTATTATAAGTTTATCACAAAATTATTTATTAACAATTCAATAAAGATTTGATATTAATTGATTAATAATTCATCAAAAATTTGTCAAAAATTCATCAAATATTTATTAAAAATTTAACAACTATTTATCAAAACTATTCATTAAAAATTCATTAATTATTTATTAAAAAACTAGTAACTATTCATTAAATTATTTCAACATTCACTCTTTCCCATTCACCTGAGGTGCAGCAAACCCAGGTCACGAAACGAAAAAGAGAATACAAATATGGAGAGGACTAGAAGATCACAATATACAAACATCAGGTCAAATTACAACATAGACAAGATACCCAAGGGCAAGGCCACCCCATCGCAAGAAATAAAGAACAAATATTAAAAAAGAAACAAACAGTTATAGCCCAAAAAGAAAACATCACTCAAAAACAACAACCTTCCTCTGAAACCACCCCTATCACCATACCAACTCAAGCCAACAGCAACAAAACAGTAATAGACACCAGTAAAAGTATCAACAATAACTCTAACTCATGGAGTGAACAAGTCGAATGTGAATAGCAACAAGCACCCACAATCCTGAAATACACAACAGGTAACGAAGAAGTATAACAACAATTATCAGCAAGAGTGGATAACTCTGATATTGATATGGATATCAATGAAGAACCATCAGAGACAGAAGAAGACTGGCAGCTAGCTGGCAATAGCAGACAAAAAAATGGAAAGCAATCAATGCAAGTATTCTGCTCAAGACCACAACCCAGGTTACCTTTTGACCTAAGACTCAGATACGGACATGAAAGGGTCAAGCTAGGAATTAAAACATCTCTCATCCCTAGTATAACAATCCACAAAAAGATTACATATCTCATAAAAGCTCTCAACTCCCCCAAAGGCCTGCTCCTCATCCAAAATGAATGTCATGGCAATAAAGACTACACATCACTATTTTCAGAGATCATCAAGCAGCAGATGATGCAAGCAACCTAATCTTATCAGATACAGATAATCTCAGACTATCGCATATAGAAAAAACTATTCACAGACTCAATAAGGAATGCAGCATCATTGTGTGGAACATCTCACTAAACACAAAGTTCATAGACATATAACAGACCTTCGCCAAATTCAAATAGATCAACAATATCAAAATAACCATAAGACAAATGTGGCAATTAGCATCAATCACCTTCACTAACAAGAAAGACAAGCTCAAACTCCTGGAAAATTGAAGTGTACAAATTAAAGCAAACTCAACAAGAATCTTCGACACAGAATGGAGCCTTGAACAAATGAAAAACTGGGGAACACACTCACTCAAACTCATGAACCTTTCACCAAACACAAATACATTTGATCTTTGAATGATCTGCAAAGAAACAAAGGTCAAAAGATGTTACATATCATGCCTTTTATTATACAAACCTCGTAAATATACAGTCTTCAGCTTCGAAAATGAAACCAATCTTCAATTAGCATCAGATAGGACATTCACCCTAGTCAAAACTCTGCTGGAATGCAAACTAATCACTTCCAAACTCTGCACAATCTTTGACAGTTCACAGTATCTGATAGCACAATGTAACATTAAAGAGTAAAGAAAAAAATGGAATGACTATAATAAAGAACAGGCCAACAAATTTGGAAGATTATATCAACGTTACAGGCCAGTAAGATCAATATTCATCAGATGGATGGCACAACTGCCAATGAAGAAAACCACAAGTTTTCCAGGATAATATGCTTCCACAGTCAAGAATATAAACTCCTACTGTCAGCAATTAAACCACAAATAAGATATGACTCAAAACATAGCAAACATGTTAGCATCAATCCAGAAAGAGCTACGTGAAATAAAAGAGGCAATCCAGAATCTCGATATGAGAATTGATAACCTGGAATCATATTGTTATGACAACACAGAAGTAAAGATGGGTCCCTAAAGGGGGAGGCAGAGACAAAAGTCAAATGTCACTCACTAGAAAACATTAAAATTTTTAAATTAATAACTATAAAAAAACTACTCACAATTGTTCTCCATTATTCAAATTATTGTTTTATAGCATTTCCTGATTTTTGTCCCTATTAAAATGAAGAACTATGAATTTTGTCTTTCAAAAAAGAGACATAAGTGATCTATGAAATTTTATATACTAAATACTTTAGGGACCCATCATTACACAGAAGATATGCAAGAAGAGTACACTCAGAAAACAAAACCCGCAGAACAAGTCACATCAAATACACCAAATATAAATAATATCCCATTAATAACAACAATGACTCCACAACTCTATCGATAACATTTACAGAACAATAAATACCTTGTATCTACTATTACCAACATAATCCCCGGAAACAGAACTTCATTCCCAAACTATCAATAAAATCATGGGTAACAGCATAAACAACATCACAACAAATGAAACCCTGTCAACTCAATCAGAACTCCCACAGCACAATACCCTAAACAACAAGAAATCAATACCATTCCAATAAACGAGACAATATCATACAAAGGTATCAACAATTCACTCATCATGAACAATCACCTAGACAACTTTAGACATTCACAAAAAACGGATAACAACATCAGCATACTACAAGACTCAACAAAGGAACCAAACAACAATTGTCCATATTGGACCATAGTCACACTCAACTGCAGAGGACTCAATGATCAACTTAAGAAAGAGACTTGGTTTGCAATGTGGTAAATTAACAAGTGGTATATCATCTTTTCAATAGAAACAAATGGCACAGATCAAGAAACAACAACATGGAAAATATTCGAATATTCAACTTGATGGACAGGGGACAGGTTTAATGGGGCAGAAGTAGATATTACTATTAATAAACCTCTGTCTGATCGTATAGTATATATTCAAAAATTTCAGTCCCATGCCATTTATATAGACCTGGTACTCCCAAACAAAAAATACTATAGAATCATAGGAATTTATCTACCTATTACACCAGGGCAACTCAAGAATAAAATATAGAAACAAGTCACTAAATGGATAAAGCAACATAATCAAGACAACTGGCATATTATTATAGGAGGTGATTTCAACTGTTGTACATCCTTAAACTTGACAGAATAAGTAATAACAAAAAGATACACAAGGACCATATAAACAAGTTCTGTCAAAAACTTCAAGAACTGGATTTAGTCAATTCATATAGATACTACAACCCACATAGCAAAGAATATATATGGCATGCTCCTTCACAACAGTACCAAGAAACATCAGTGAGTAGAATTGACATAATCTGGACCAGCTTCTACCCAACATAGTGTACCTTAGATACTTTTATATCTGACAATTTAGATATTATAATATACCACAGCACCCAGATAACACGAATAGAAAGCTGGCAAATCAAGATTAAGAACAAGCACCTTCGTCAGTCAAACTGCAATACAAGATATCTCTGGAAGCAAAACACACAACAACAATGGGGGTATTTTGAACTGAAATCAGCATACTATTATCAAGGGCCAAAAAGGATGTTGAACACAATCCCCTAGACATAAATAGTCAATAGAACAGCCTCAGACAAGCAATCCTAAATGCTGCAGCAAAACACATCCCCAGATTTCACGAGAAATAAAGGAAAAGGCCAAAATCCCTTCCAATCACGAGGCCTATCCTCCTAATGCAACTGAACCAATATCATAAACATATCATCTTATACCGTAGATCACCAGAGAAAGCAAACATGGACTAAATAAGAAAATTATATGCAGCTATCCACGAAAAGGTTTCAATTAACTTCTGGCTCAGCAACCAAACAGCAGAAGAAATTATCGACGAAATCGATATGTTTATCCAATTAGAAAAGATGGCCAAGAAATGGGAAATTAAAGAAAAAAACAGGAGTGATATAGTTATTACTTGCAATAGAAGAAATCAATGGTTTGACATGGATAAGAAAAGAATGATCAGATCAGTCTTGGATAACCCCAAAAGAAGCATTATCACAAACAAGTTGATCAAAGAAGTGAATACAAAACACATGCTGATTAATGATCCCGAGGAGATAAAAGATCAAGTTAGAAATATTTTCATGCCTAGACCCAACATAGATACATCTTTGAACACAAAGATACAATATGGTAACAAGTATATCAACTGATTGATGAGATCAATCTCCAATGGTAAAAATCAACAACAGCCACCATTACCACTGCTGAAGTTAAAAAAGTTATTACTAATACCAGTAATAAATCAGCCCCGGACCCTCAAACATATCATACATAGCCTTCAAGCATATCAATATAGAAACAGTAGAATTCATAACTAATATATTCAATCAGATTCTCCCTAAAGAAAAGCTTCCCAAGAAATGAAAGAAGATACCATATATCCAATCTCAAAACCAAAAGAATGGCAACACAATATCAACATAACATAACCTATTACTCTTCTAGAATCAATCAAGAAAATATTCACAAAAATAATCAACAACAGACTAACTGCAGTGCTCAGTACACACCCCATCCTATCCAAAAACAACTGGGCAGTCCTATCTGGAAACAGCACTCATGAGCCAATCACGATTATAAATCAAATTTTAGAGGATGCAAGAGAAAGAAACAAACCATGCCACATGTTCTTTCAAGATATGAGCAAGGCCTATGACTCAGTCAATACATACGGGCTAACAGCAGTACTTCGACAAATTAAAATATCTGACAAATTAATTAATATCATCACAAACTGTTTCAAGGATAGATCCAACAAAGTCATCACATTTTTTGAATTCACTGACTCATACAGAGTGGAGAAAGGCATTGACTAAGGAGACACAATATTTTCCCTTCTTTGACACATATATTACGACCCCTTATCACCACAATAAGCAAAATAAAGGCTATCAACTAGAATGTCAGAAATCAATTCTTGACAACGGCAGCCCGAACAAAATCAATATCTCGATAACAGCATACATGGATAACACCACAATTATCACTCAGAACTGCGAACAATTTGAGGATATCACAGCCATCTGCTCCTACTTCTATCATCTCAATAGAATCACAGTTAATCCATTCAAGTCTAAACTAATGATACTCAATATACCATAAGAGAACCTAGTTTTCCAAGAATAAACTGTCTCTCCAATATCCAAAACACAAGCCATCAGAGTTCTCAGAGTCTGGCATGAGCATCAAAAAGAAAAAAAGTATCAAAGAGAATTAATAAAAAAGAAAACATATATGATAAGCAACATTACAACCCAGAAAAACATTACAGACAAGATATATGTATATATCTTGAACCACGTCCTCTTTCCATTCATTGAATATCTGCTAATGGACCTGGTCCTCTCAAAACATGAAACCAACTGGATAGATAGAAAGATTCGATCCAGCTTCAGAAAAATAGTCCAACTGGCACTGTCTGCTCCGAAATCAATTATATATAGTAGTACCTCATACAACATTATGGAAACATATACCCGTCAGACACAAAAACACAGCAGCAATATACAGGAACTTTATACCAGCAACAACATAACAGGTCAAATAACAAGACTATGAGCACAACCACTGCAATGGGCAGCATGGCAAAGCCAAGATATTTTCAAACAATGCCTAAAAATTCATATCTTACTGACAAACTTTTTACAAGACTTTCTTAGAGAAATTCAAGCACAAAAAATCTCTATATTCTGACACACCGAAAAAAGTGTCCACACAGTAGAATTAACATACATTGACAATGTCATAAACACAACAATGTACAACAAAATTAGAAATGGTCTCAGGACACACAACATAATTTGGATTGAACAATTACTCAATATCTATCGCACCAAAGTACTCGACTGGTACCAAGTAGGGACACTATATAACAAAACGAACAAAAGAAAAGAACCATAGAGATTCCAACATCTTAAATCAATAATCCAGAAATATATAGATAAACATGACTCATATAACATCCTCAAACCAGAAGCTCAGATCAGATCAACTATACAGTCAATCCCTAAAGATACAATAGAACCCGAACCATCCTGGTATTGTATCAAAAAGAAGAACAATGCTATCACCTTGGGAAAACGCATTAGTACTAAAGTAAGTATGCTCAAATTATACTACTACACTATGAACAATGAATCCCCAGTAGAAAAATACAAAGGCTGCAACCTCAATAAAAATATAGACAATAGACTTGACATGTATTGCTTCAAAGTACAGTGATATATAACAACAGCGGTATCAATCATATTAATATCGAAATCAACCCAGGTTACTGAATCAAACATATAGCTAAGAATACAAATATCATCCAACAGCATCAGCAAGTGGATATATGAACCCAACAGTACACTTAACTCAATACAAATGGATAGCACACCGCTCTTTATAAGAAGGCTGATGGAACTCTTGGAACTGACAAACCTGGCTAAACAAAGACTCATCAATATATCCAAAAAGATAGAAACAAACAAAAGAATACACATAATAACTGATGGAGCTTTTAATACCAGGCAACCAATATCAATGGGCATTGGCATCATTATAAAAAATGATGCTGGAGATGCTTTGGAAACAATCAGTATGAAACTCGACAGACAAGCATCAGCATTTAGAGCTGAACTACTCGTAGCAACAGTTGCTGTAGCATGCACAACTCAAAGAACTACTCTTGAAATATATACAGCCTCTGCCAAATTAATCAAAGAAATCTCTTATATAGGAGCTTAGAGAACCAAGGGCATTTCAGAATACAGAATTATCTACAATCTACACTCGATAATCCAAGCTTCATATCAAACAATCTATTGACACAAGATAAACAAAGACTAGGAAACGAACAGAGTTCTTAATACAACAGATGAGATAGACAAGATAGCACTGACCAACACAACCACAGACAGCAGCACAAAATTAACTACTTTAAAAAATACAGTTATATCTTTCATATACAATGAAAGGATCGAAATATCTGATCTGATTCACCAATGCCTGAAACAAATATGATAAGCTGAACTCACATATAAATAGAAAAATTATCAAAGAAACAGCGATATTCTTGCACCTCAGCAAAATTCAATAAACTGGAAACTATCTACAGAACTCCTACACTTATCTAAATTCACCGGATTACATACAGACAGCTTTGATCACATTCAACAAAGATTTGCAATTAAATTATGGAATTCTGAACTCCTAACCATGGACAAACTATACAGAAGAAGACCTGAAATATATATCTCAACCCAATGTTTTGCATGCCCCATGATAGAAGACAATATTCATCCGTTCCGATATCCGCACCATGGAATTGAAATTGAAGAAATAATCACATCAATAATATATTACGAAATCACAGCAAGAACAGAAAAAGGAAGTCTATATACTGCAAAAAATGAAATCACAGAGTATATCCAAGAGTCCAATCTATGGAACCTTCTAATAAAAGATGCTATCAGCAGAAAGATAATAAGCATGGTTAGCAAGTTCATAAGCCTGGACAAGGTTATGGAAACCATTTGAAGATATACAAACAACATCCGCTTCATCACATACAACATTTGGAGAGACAGGTGCAAGTGCTCAAAGTATGGGAAAAAGCACAAGACATTACCAATAAAATGAAGAAAATGAAGAAGAAAAAAGCAAAGGGAAAACAATTTCAATCCCATTCACAAGGGACGACACAAACACAATCAATAGAGATTGCCATCGAAATTCTGGAAAACATCATCCAAGGGTTCTTAAGCATTTTCAATATCCTATTCACATACGCTAATAAAACCTAGGCACATTAGTACCTCCTTTGAGGACAATACGCCACAATAGGTATAGTATCAATTGGTTTTATTGTTTCGCTAAGCATAGAAAAAGTTTACAAAATTGCTCCGTATATAAGAGTAATGTAATGCATATAATAAATAAAATGTACAAAATTGTGTATATCAAAAAAAAAAAAAATTCATTAAATTATTCGTTAAAGATTTATTAACTATTCATTAAAAATTTAATAACTATTTATTAATAATAAAATAAAAAAATTAATAAACTTATACATAAATTTTTTTGAATTAAGGTTATATTTGTAAATTATGAATAATATAAACTATAATATAATACATAATATATTATTTATATTATTATAATTTAATTAAAAATTAATACCACTCTTTCCCGTTCATCTGTGGCACAGTAAACTGGAATATGAACCTTTATCAAAACACAATATGCAAAGAACAACCAGGAGCACAAGCTCCTACTCAAGGCCTAACTACAATGAAAATATACTGTCCAAGGGTGTAACCAACCCTATCAGAAAAGAAACAAACTCAAAAAGCGCAAAGAAATCCAATACCTTTACTAGACCCAGCCTTATCAACACGAACCCACTTCCCAGTATCTCAAACAAGGTACCCCTCACTAACTCCCGAAACAACAACCCTTTGATGAACACTCAACCTAATAACACTGAATCTTGGAGCGAACAAGTCGAGGAAAATCTAATAAAACAAACCTCAGAACCTAACTATACTTCCCTTCAACGCTTCTCCTAAGGGAAAGAAAAAGAAACACCCAACAATATAGAATCCACCATGCAACCTAAGAGAATTGATGACTCTGACACAGAAATGATGGAAAATAGTGAACCAGAACTTGCAGGACCCTCAACAAACAACACAAAGTGGTAAAAAGTAGGAAACAGAAACTCTCGCCCTCGATCCAAATTTTCTTTCAATCCTCAAACTAGATATGGCAGAACTCAAAGCAAAATCAGCATTATAGCTGACAAAGTCCCCAGTTAAACCATCAGTAAAAAGATTCTTGCAGTAACCAGAGCCCTTGGATCTTCCAAAAGCCTTCTCAACATTAGAAGTGAATTCCACGACAATATCCTCTATATCACAGCCCTCTTCGGTAATAAGTGAACAACCCAAACTAGAAGCACTATAATACTACCAGATACAGACAACAAGAAACTTACACACATAGAGATCAGCAGCCCTATTACCAAATTAGAGAATAGTATCAAAGTATGGGACATCCCACTGTACACAAAACTCATAGACGTCCAACTTATCTTCGCCAGATTTAAAATGATCACCAACATCACCATGTAAACACAACAAATGTAGCAAACTGTGACTATCACCTATCAAGACAAAAAGAGTAGAGACCAGTTGATAACCCAGGGCAGCACACTAATCAAAGGAGACTCAGTAAAAATTTTCAATACAACCCTCAACATGGAGCAGATGAAAGACAAGATCTCTATTGCAGCCAAACTTACAGGCTTCCCCCCAATACAACAGTCTTCGACCTCAAACATATACTAGAACAAATCAATGGCAAAACTTGTTATATCCCTCGCCGCATGTCATATACCAGAAAAAGATTTGCAGTTATCAGCTTTGAAACCAAAACTGATCTTGACAATGCTCTGAACAGAGTATTCACACTAGGAGAAACAGATGTCACCTTCCTCCCAATAACTATTAAACTTTGCGCCATTTGTGATCAGGCTAACCACCTAGCTGCCCAATGCCCAGGAAAGAAACACGACAATAATGGACAGAATACAACTAGGAACAAGCCAAAATATTTGCAAGCTTTACAACAAATTTCAGCCCATGGGTACCAAAAACATCCGCCAACACACCCCAGCCACTCCAAAGACCAAAGCTCATGAATCATATGCTACAGCCCTCCGATCCCACCACAACTATCAACCACAAAGTAATCAAGAACAAGACCTTCTCTCCAACATTTTACAAATCCTCAATATGATCAAGGAAGAAATTGCTGAAATCAAGGAAACCATCTTAGAACTCAACGAACACATCATCAATCTCGAATACTATGATTAAGATGGTGTAGGCAACATAGAAACAGATCTCAAGACACTTTCACCTCTCAACTCTACATGATGTTATGGGTTACGTGGGTGATGCAATTTACACATAACAGTCTAGAATTCAAAAACCTGAAAGTCTGACATGAAAGATTAAGTGTTGCAAGATAAGAAACTATAGATAAAGCTCGAGAACTGATAAGGGAACTATGTGTATCTGAAAAAGTATAGAAAGTTTAGCAAAGCTTAGGGTTAGTATAGCCAATTATAAAGTAGATAGCCCATTGTTAGTTAGAAAAGTATAAATAGCTTACCAATGTATGCCAAAAAGGCAGAGCTGAATGTGTTAGGAAAACAGCTCTCCTTGAGAATAGGGATAAGAATTAGTGAGATATCAAAGAAACAGAACGCAATAAAGAGACACTTACCTTTGGCCAAGTCAATTACCATGCCTCTGTCTTCCCTAAGTGTTCTTTATAGGAGGCATTCTCTTCTTTGTGAGTATTCATGAGACATCTGGTTATGCAAGGTATTACGGTTTAGCAACGGACTTGCTAGTTGAGTCCACAACAACAACCATTATCTCCAAACCAAAACCAAGACATTCAAGAGACACAACATCAACTCCACTCCTCTATTAATAAAATGGACCGAAACATGAATACCATCATGAATGCAATCTTCACCTTAATTCTGAACAATCTCTCCCATCCATTCACCTCACAATAATGGAAAACAACCAAAGCAACTTTGAGAACACAGAAGTAACCCACAAGAAATTGAACAAAAACACAATTCACATCATTCTCAATAATACCCCAGACACCCATACGCAAGATACATCTATATCAACCCCATACACACTGACACAAATCTTCACACAACATTCAGAACTAACAAACCCAGCACAACTATACAACAATTTTGACTATACAGACAAACCCTATCTCACTATCACAATTCTAAATTGTCAAGGACTTAAAGACGAAACAAAATGCTCCATATGGGAGGAGACATGGACATAACAACAATGGGATATCATAATCTCAACTGAAACAAACCAGAACAATGATGAACAATCCTAGAAAGCCAATGCATACACTATCTGGTGGGAAGACAAAGGCCATGGCACAGGTGTCAGTATCACAATCCAACATAACCTCAGGGACAGAGTCATTAATATCAACAGATACGAAGGCAGAATTCTTTGCATCAACCTAGCCTTCTTCAAAAAGAGATACATACAAATCATAGGAACATATCTATCTGCCACACCTAACCAGCAAAAGAGAAAACTCATGCAAACAATAACTGACATGATTGCCAAAAAAAACAATGAGAACTGGCACACAATTCTAGCCAGTGACTTTAACATGTACCCAAACTGTCACAAAGATAAGTACAGCCCTACAAAAAAATATCACTTGAACAAAATTGAATTCTTCTTTGACAAACTCATCACAATTAACATGATAGACACATACTGCTACCTCGACCCACATGCCAAAGAATATACATAGTCCACCAAATGGATAGTCAACTCTCCAAAAAGTAGAATAGATGCAATTTGGATCTTCTCATGTCCAACCTGGTGCCCCATATATGCATACATTTCAGAACAAAATATAGTTACAGACCACATGGCCCTCTCAACATACATAGAAACATGGCAACTTCAAACTCCTACCAAATGTTTCCATCACCTCACAAATGCAACCAGATTCAACTGGGAAGTAACATCCGAACAGTCTTGACAAAAGTTCGCAAAATCCATAGACTCCCATATGCCCACCTAGAACCAAATGATGAATAAGGATGTAGATACCAACAAACTCTAGACCACCCTTTGTGACTGGATTCTAGCAACAGCAAACAGCCATATTGCAAAATACAAAGAAAGAAAAAGGAAAAGATCTAAAAACATCTCCTTATAAAGACCCATATTCCTACTCCAGCTAGCAGAAGCCAGGTACCAACTCAAGTATCTCAAGAACCGCAATCCGAAATTCAATTCATCCACCCTATTGTCCCTAACCAAAAGTATCCAAGAACAGATCCCCTCTCTAACCATCAAGGAAAGTGACAACCTTGACTCAACCATCAAAGAAATCAAGCAATGAATTGACACAGAAAAACTCAAACACGAAAAATCCATCAACCAACGAATCAGAAATGATATTCAAAAAGCAAGATCCAGACATTAGAACTGGTTCAACACAAACAAAAAACAAATGATCAGATCCCTTCTCAATCAACCCAAGTGAAGCATTATAACCAATAGACTCATAAAAGAAGTCCAGGATGAGAAAACAGTTATCACAGATCCCACGCAGATAAAACAAACAATCCGACAACACTTTAAAGATTGGACATATCAACGTGACATCAAAAATATTGAAGGCACCATCTGGAACACAGAATATCAGCCCAAGGAGAACATCAAAGCCAGTTGGTATGACCCTATCACCCAGCCCTTCACTTAAGAGAAGATCCAAACCATCATTAGCAAAACAAGTAACAAATCTGCCCAGATCCATCAAACATACCATACATGCTTTCAAACACTTCAACAAAGATAGCCTAGCAGGCCTAACCAGATTCTTCAACACAATCCTTATAAAAGAAAAGATATCAGAGGAATGGAAACACAGTACTATCTATTCCATCCCAAAACCTAAAGACTGGAAGTACAACATAAACATTACCAGATCCATAACACTACTAGAATCCATCAAAAAGATCTTCACTAAAGCCATTTGCACCCGACTATCAAATACACTAACCAAATACTATATACTCTCCGAACACAACTGGGCTGCCCTATCCCAGCAAAGCACCGGGGAACCAATCACCATCATCAATGGAGTCCTAGAAAATGCTCAGGAAACACACAAAGCATGCTATATGCTCTTTCAAGATATGAACAAGACCTTCGACACGATCAATATCAACCGTCTAATCCAAGCCATGCAAAGAATCAAAATCCCAATCAAAACTATCAATATAATTCAAAATTGTTTCACTAATTGCGAAAACTCAATAATTACTTATTTTATAAACATAGACCCCTACCCTGTTCATGAAGGAATTGATCAAGGTGACACAATATCACCTATTCTCTGGTGTATTTACTATGACCCTCTCATCACCAAAATCAGCAAGATGCCTGGATACAACCTCTGAACATACAGACAAGATCCCCACAGCCTTACACAATCAAATATAAATATCTCCGTAGTAACTTACATGGATTATACAACCTTTATCACTCAAAACAGACAATACTTGGAAGACATAATCAATATCTGCAACTCCTTTTACTCACTAAATAACATCACTGTCAACCCCAATAAATCAGAACTCCTTATTATAAATGCTCAACAAAAAAGCATAACCATCAAGGAACACACTGTTGACCCGGTTGACAAAAACAATGTCATCAGAGTTCTAGGAGTATAGCACGAAATACAACTAGGGAAAAACCCAAAGAAGCCTAATATAGAAAAAAACCAACAAGATATGCTCCATAGCAAAAAAGAAAACAAGTAATAACAAGATCACAAATATATAATCAACAATGTTCTCTTCCCAACAATCAAATACTTAACTGGAAACCTAGTCCTTAGTCAGCCTGAAATTCAAAACATCAACTGCAGGATCAAAAGAAGCATAAAGTACAAAGCCAATCTTGCAGTAACAATTCCTGACTCCATCCTCTACCTCAAGACACATTAACGGTATCCATGACATCCAAACAAGACAACTTCAAAAACATACAAACGACTTACAAAATCTTTACATAACTCAAAACACTATAGGACAAATCTGTTGCAATAGGATCCAAAACCTACAATGGCTTGCATGGCAGAAAAACTCCATCCTGAAGAACTGCTCCACCTTTCTCAAAACAGGACAAAACTTCTACCATGATGTTCTAAATAACCTTCAACAAAACCACATAACCACCCTTAACAAAACTAAAGTGAACAACTACAAGGATCAACTTTACTATATAAGTGAGATCATCGATCAAAACTGGTATTACACACACAGAGAAACCCTGAGATATCATCATATCATGTACATTGAACAGACCTTAGATACCTTCAAAACCAAGACTTTATTATGGCACTAGGTAGGAAAATTAAACAACAAGCTTAACAAAAGTAAAGAACCTGGATGGTACTTCAACCTTACCTTGATCAGCTCAACCTTTCTCAAAAACAAAAAAAGTCCACAAGACATTAATGCATTTGTCCAAATTGAATATGCTCCAACTAGTATTAGCACATTTGCCTGGTACTCAACAATAATTAACCAACAACTAGCAATAGGAAAAAGAATAAGCTCCAACAAAGAACAAACCAAACTTAGACATTATTAATACACAAACAACTCTCTACCCATAGCTTGTAATGGCTGTGACCTAACAAACTCCAAGGATGGTAGAAATAATATGTGCTGTATCAATACCCGAAATGACAAGCTAGGCAAAATACCAGTTACCAAAACAACTAAATCCAGAATCAACAACGAATCAACAAACATCTTCTGCACACAAATATCACCTGGAAGCATATTCACCTGGTGGCAACAACCCAATGACACCATCGCTACAGTAGAAATTGATCCAACCCCAAAACAACTCCTTAAACTCAACAAACTAATCAAAATGTCAAAGACAACCCTCACCCAAATGGAAAACCTCATCAACAAAATGAAACCTTACAACAACCTCAATATATACTGTGATGGAGCTTTCAACCCAGCAAAAAACAATAAGAACCTGGGAATAAGCATAGTCCTCAAAGATCTCAAGCATCAAACAACAGAAATAGCAATGAGCATAGCAGCCCCAGGTCCCAGTACCACTGCAGAACTCCTAGTGATCCTTGTTGCTATCAACTTAATCAACTATGGAAGCACTAGTAACATCCACTGTGACTCCTCAATTGCCATTAATGAAATCAATAATGTCACAACCAAACTAGCAAAAAAATGCAAACATATCAGACTAGTTAGTGCAATAGTCAAAACAATAAAACAACAATACTAAAAATCACTTGGCATAAAACCCAACCAGACAACCCAGCAAAAGAACACTGCAGAGCAGACAAGCTTGCCCAGGAAAGCTTAGACAACAATACACCCAACATGACAGGCACTCTCATACATTACATCTCACAAAAGAAACTCATAATCTTCAAACTTCACAACATAGAAATCCTCAATGACATCAGACAAACTATCACGACAATACAACAAGCATGACACATCTAGGACTAGATCAACCTAAAAAAACGTGAAGCCTTGATAGCAAACAAAAAAAGGAAATAGACTGGAAAAACTCGTTAATAAACCTTCATCCTTCCAATATAAACTCATCACCCTGCAACTCATGGAACCACAGAATAGAACTTTTTCTATAAAAATATGGAACAAGGAACTATTAACCATGTTCATACTCAAATGACAACACCCTTGTATTTTTGCTTCTGACATTTGTTTCACATGCACAATATAGAAGACAATGAACACCCCTTCCTATGCAAACAACATGGCCTAAACATCAAAGAACTAATAGCCAACATCATCAGCAGAGAAATAATAGCAAGGAAAGATGGCCCCACCAATACCAACATAAAATCTTAAACCTCAACTAGCCTCAACAATTACAATATCTGGAACACACTAATCAGAGGCGGAATCAGCAAGAGCATAACCAAACTCATAACACAATACCTGGACACAAACAGAATAGTAGAAACCATTGTATAATCAACAACATCAAATTTCTTACTTTCAACATATGGGAAGATAGATGCAGAAGGTTTTACAAATGGACAAAAGACAATGAAATCTCATACAAAAAAAACACATACCACAAACAAAGCAATAGTCAAAAACGGCAACACACCTCACATATACAGATGGCTCACAACATGCTAATTAACATCATTTCTGGCATCAAAACTATTTATGACATCCTCTCGCACGCTAATGGAGCCTAGGCATGTTAGTTTCATATATATGGGCAACAAGTCACAGAGGGTCTAAAAAGACAAACTGGCTTTTTTAAAGAAATTTTTAGATAGGTAACATAGGAAAATGTTTACAAAATAGCTTTGTAATCAAAGTATCATGTACTCTAAAAAATATTAATAAAGTGGACCTATTTCGTGCAAAAAAAAAAAAAAATAAAAAATAATAATTTAATTAATTATATATTATTATATAAATAATATCAAATAATATATATTATAAATATGAATGATTTTTTTTGCAAGTTTTATAAATTTTTGGATAAATAGTTGCTGAATTTTTAATGAATAATCAATAAACTTTTAATGAATAATTTAATGAATAGTTGTTAAATTTTTAATAAATTGTTAAGAATTTTTAGTGAATAGTTTTTATTAATAGTTGTCAAATTTTTAATGAATAGTTAATGAATTTTTGACAAATTTTTGTCAAATTATTAATAAATTAATACTGAATTTTATTGAATTGTTAATAAATAATTTTGTAATAAATTTTTAAGAAATTTTTGTTAAATAGTTAATGAATTATTTAATAAATTGATAATAAATTTTATGATAATTTATTATTAAACTTTTAATTAATAAATTTTTGATTGCTGAATTTTTTAATTGTCCAATTTTTGATTGCCAAATTTTTTATTGTTAATTTTTGATTGCTGAATTTTTTATTGCCACTTTATTGCTGAAATAATAATATGTCAAATGACAGTAATAAAAAATAATTCAACAATAATTCAACTGCTAAATATCACAATTTTAACTAGTATAAATTTCTTAATATTCTTCTTGAAGTTACTTTCAGGAATAGTTAAGTTTCTTAAATATCATGAAACTTAAAGAATATCACAATCAGGTAAACCTCTTTTAAGAGAAAACTATAAAATAGAGCAAGAACTTTTTAAGGGCTTTGAATTGTATTTTCCCTTTTCCTTTTTTTCCAGTATCAACTTTAGAAATTCATCATTTTTTGGGATAATTAACAGTGACAAACTGTTGGCAATGATCCTGGTTAACTTAAAGGCTCTATTTTAAGCTTCTAGGAAAGTGTAATATTGTTCCCTAAATCTAACTTAAAATACCAAGTTTAAACTTATTTTCATTTAATCCAAACTAACTTAGTAGACTCCTCATATTTTTTAAGTAGTATAGTTCTTTAACTAATAATATATAATGATAAGTTAGTCACTTTATAAAAGTCTGCAAACATTGTGATACTTTTAATATCTCAATAAAAATATACTACCGTGACATAATTGCGGTTAAAAAAATAATAATAAATAAATAATATTAAATAATTTATAAAAATAGATAAATTTTTTCTTAAGTTTTATAAATTTTTGTTAAATAATAGATAAATAGTTGTTAAATTTATAATAAATAGTTAATAGTTTTTTAATAAATAGTTTTGCTAAATAGTTATTTATTTTTTAATAAATAGTTAATAAATTTTTAATAAATAGTTTTAATTAAATTTTTAATGAATAATTAATAAATTAATATTAAATTTTTGTTAAATTGTTAATAAATAATTTTTTAATAAATTTTTATTAAATTGTTAATGAATTTTTGCCAAATAATTAATAAATTATTTAATAAATTATTAATAAATTTTTTATTGATAAATTTTTTTATTGATAAATTATTTTTTTTTTTTTTTAATAAACACACAACGTTGCCCATTTTATTGATTATATGCGTTACATGTACTCTTGTTTACAA